>JARQZK010005113.1:32500-95000 GCA_030704885.1 Cynegetis impunctata | reverse complement strand
TTTTCAGACAAAATTTTCTGTTCATTTTTTTCATGATACAGCATTCAGAAATACATACAACCTTGAATTTTTACTCCTCTACCATCAACCCCTAATTTTTATTTGTCAATTATAAACTTCAATTTTTTGGGTTTTTATTTTTATTTTGTCATGACAGAAAAAAACTTCTTATTACTCTCAATTTTTTACCCTTCTACGATCATTTTTTCATCGCGATTTTCTTTTTTTAAAATTTTATCCACTGATCCGCAATAGGGTTGCAAGATGGCAATTGAAAATACTTGCACGCCTCTTGAACTAGTAGAAGTCGCGAACGCGGCTTCACATAATTTACTTCCGGCGAAATCCAGATACTCCAGTGAAATAAGACTTCCTCTGCGGAATGAGGTCGAACAAGCTGAATTGCAGAGACCTTCGTTTTGATGTTCCAATGAAGCACAAAAAAATCTCATATGCCGACCCTTGTGCGTCTTGAGATATCGAAGGTCAAATATCACTGACGTCGTAAGAACCGGTTACAAAACTTACGTAAAATGGTATTCTCTAGAAAATTGTTTATATACATTTTTTTCGTACGATCAACCGTTTTCGAGATACAGGACGATAAATCGGTAGAGCGCATCCTTAATAGGTAATATTGCATTATACTGCAGAGCTATAACTATAAAAGCACTTTTCTCAGTCTGTTATTCTAGAAAATCAAATTCCTATTATTCAAACCGTTGAAAATTAGTTTATTTATAAAAAAAATATATAATAAATAATTAATAACAAAAAATACATTATTTTCCCCACCAGTTTTGAAGTAAAATGCAAGGCTCGTTTTTTTGACATGGTATCCCCAGTAGGCCTAATCCATGTTTTCGATCTTAGAAAAGCTTTTTATAATTTTTTACACCTGGCGCTACGCGCCTTATGTTTCTTTGCCGTCCTCATCGTCTTCGTCTAGTTCCACTAGCACGTCAACCAACACATTGTCGTCATCAGACGCTGCCTCCAAGTCTGTTGGCTCTATGTCAGCTGGCAAAACCTCTTCAGGCTCAAGGTCACTGAAGTCTTCTATGTTCTGCAACTTCGTTGACGGGTTCAGGCACGCCTGTCCGTGACACTGGCCACAAACTTTGGAGCATGGCAGCCCGACTTTTCTACACCCGCACTGCGCACCACATCCCTTTTTACAATTACAAAATATTGTATTCAATAGTTCGTCTGGAGCAGGTGGCAGTAGTGTTGTTTTCGGCTGAAGTACGTCGTTTTCTAATACCCAACCCCATTCTTAGGGTTGTAGATTTTTCTCTAGCCAAATGTGAACTTGGTAGTAGACCACTCGTAGGTGGAAGGGATGACAATTTAACAGGTCTATTAAGTCTATTAAAGCACAGACTAGCCATTCCGCGTGGAAAAGAACGTCTTTCACATAACAGTCGGGAAACAGTTTTTAACAGTTTCATTAACTGTAACAAACTGGCTCGGATTCGGATTCGAGACCGACTCGACTAGACGTGATACGGCCAATAGGCGCTTTACAATTACATAACAACGCAAGGGGTTTAGGGACTGCGCTTCGGAGAAATACGGTCATGGTCCACTTCTTTATATATGGATGATTTAACTTTTCTTGTCTAGAATAGAAAAATATTTTTTATTTGCATTATAATATATAGAAGCTTTGCATTTCATTACAAAAGTGGTGTGAAAAAAATACATTGTTTTGTTAAATTATTTATTATAATTTTTTTTATAAATAAACAAATTTTCAACGGTTTCAATAATGGAAATTTAATTTTCTAGTCTAACAGATTCAGAAAAGTGCTTTTATAGTTATAGCTCTGCAGTGCAATGCAATATTACCTATTAAGGATGCGCTCTACCGCTTTATCGTGCTATATCTCGAAAACGGTTGGTCGTAGGAAAAAAGTATATGAACAATTTTGTAGAGAATACTATTTTACGTAAGTTTTGTAATGGGTTCTTACGACGTCAGATGCACTGGAAACAAGATTTTCGCGAAAAACCGATTTTCATGACCTTTGACCTTCTGTATCTCAAGACGCACAAGGGTTTGCATATGGCATTTTTTTGTGCTTCATTAGAACATCAAAACGAAGGTCTCTGCAAAAATTCAGCTTGTTCGGCCTCATTTCGCAGATGGCCACTTTTTTTACCTTATTTCACTGGAGTAAGAGAGAAGTATGAACTTGCGTACCAACGCGTCATGGATTTTTGCAGAAAAAACAACAGTGTATCCTTTTCTGAGAATGTACTGATGGTGTATGTTGCTGAATTGGCTAAAACAATGAAATCTTCGACGCTGTGGGCACATTATTCCATGCTTCGATCAACTTTGTCTGTTAAAAATAATATTAATATTGCCCAGTACCAAAAACTGAGAGCATTTTCAAAACGTCAAGCTACAGGATACAAACCGAATAAATCCAAAATTTTATTAACCCAGGAACAAGTTCAGAAATTCATTTTAGAGGCTCCAGATGACATATTTTTATCGACGAAAGTAAGTAGATATAGATAAAATAGTATTACTTAAAATACATAAAATACGAAATGTGCAATTTTTGACTACTTTTTATGTAGCTCTAATATTTGGAATAGCAGGAGCATGTCGACGAGATGAGCTTGTCCGAATGAAAGTTCAGGATATAGAAGATTTCTGTTCAAAAATACTGGTAAAAATACCAGGACCAAAAACAAATAAACCTAGATCATTTATATCATTAACGAAACCTATTTAAATGTTTATAGAAAGTACGTATCATTTAGGCCTATTGATTTTGAAAATCCTAGAATTTTTTTAAAATTCAACAAGGGAAAAGGATGGAAGACAGTCATTGGAAAAATCAATTTGGAAAAATGACGCAAATTGTTGCAAGTTATTAACAGTTGCCAAATCCGACAGAATATACAGGACATTGTTTCCAAAGATCATCAGCAACACATTTGGTAGATGCTGGAGCTGATATTCTTTCTTTAAAGCGCCACGGAGGATGGAAATCTTCCAATGTGGCAGAAGAATATATTGACGAATCACTTAAAAATAAAGTAGAAGTGGCTTATAAAATATTCAACACCCCTGCCTCGACTTCAAATGAAAATAATCGAAACGAGATAAACCAAACAATTAGCCATGCAGCTTCAACGTCTATAAATTCTCGTTGTCCTCCAGTACAATTTACAAATTGTACAAACTGTACAATAAATGTAAATATTAACAACAATTATAAAAATTAAAACCATACTTTGTTCATTTTATTGTAATAATCCATTTCTAACATTACCGCACGCTACAGCAGTGCGGTATTAGTTATTTATATATCAAGGGAGTTATGAGGATGTTAACTACAGAGGGCAACAGATTTCAATACCGAGGGACGTAAGTCCCGAGGGATTGTAAAGTTGCCCGAGGTTTTTAACATCAAATAACTCACGTGATGGATAAATAATTTTATTTCATCCTAAATCAAATAAAAAGACCAAATTTTGTTGGTTCTCAAATTCAAACGAACGTTTTTTGAGAAACAAGTAGGTATGATTACCATGAATATAGCAACTGACAAATCTGTAAATATTTGTCAAATTTATTGATTCGTGAAAATGAACGAAAGCTTGAAGAGAATTTAGAATGTTGACTGGCATGTAAATTGGAAGAAAGGAACATCAACTTAATGTTTGACTACAGCCGTGAACAACTACAACTGTTCTATGGAGAATCCATGAGAAAATTTGGCAATTGTCGATTCATTTTTGTAAATACATTGAAAGGATTTAAAGATTCATAACTTCCAAAGGGAGTTATAACCATGTTTATAGTTACGGTAACTAAGGCTTTATTCGTTTATAATGCATCAGTATGAAATAATATTATTTTACAAACAAACTAAAAGTGCCTACTCGGATGGTCGGCCAAGTGTTTAAATGTAACCTGTGTATTATTATTCCCTAAGGACCAACATTATACAATGTTCCCTTTCTTCATTGTTATCGTAAGAAATTGCACAAGTGCATCGAAATTACCGATAATTTTGCATGACAGCGTGTTGTCAAAAAACTGCATGAGTTTAATTTCATTTTTGGAGAAACAGCGCGACCTCGAAGGCGGAGGGCTCTTTCTCCGAAATATGAAAGTGACCGAATATAGTTTTTCAAAGACAATTATCCGGTTATTTTGATGCACGAGTGTAGTTTGGGGAAATGTTTCCTGAATAAACTTTCAACTTGTCAAACTGACGCTAGTAATTCATAAATTCTCAGCTTGTCATCAATAAACGTAAGGCCGGCCGCACATTTACTACAATCGGATCCAACTGTCTGAAACGATTGACGGATCAAGGCATCTGACGCTCAAATACCTATACTTTTATACGATCATATCGCACACCTGCGATCAGATATCGGATCGGACGTCCGACTCGGATGCACGAGCAGTGCGTCCTACCAATGGGACCGATTAAAAGTCTGATCCGACTACCGGAAGGCAAGCCGTGCATTGTTTTCGCATAGTCTACCGCAAACATACGATTATTCCTGTCAGTTTTTGATAAGCAGTATAGAAACGGAATTGTCAAACCATGTGCGATACTGAAAATTTAATTACCACGGTCGAAAAATATCCCTGCTTGTGACATTCAAATAAAATCGGACGTATTTTGTCGGCAGTGGGCGCTAGTGGTCCGATTTGAAATCGTTTCAGACAATCGGATCCGATTGTAGTAAATGTGCGGCCAGCCTAATATGAACTATGCTACTATGCAATTTTCGGTCTACACAGCGTGTTGTCAAAAAACGAGTGTAATTTGGGGGAATATTTCCCGAATAAACTTTCAACTTATCAAACTGACGTTAGTAATTCATAAATTCTCAGCTTGTCATCAATAACCGTGATATGAACTATGCTACTATGCAATTATCGGTCTACAATGCAATTATCGCAGTGCTTTTTCGGTATTATGAACTATGCTACTATGCAATTATCGGTCTACAATGCAATTATCGCAAGGCTCTTTCGCTTTCTACAATGCAATTATCGCTGTAATTTTCGATAATTGCATTCCATTTACAAGGGATTTTTGACAGGAGGGAAATATTCACTGTAATTTTCGATAATTGCATTCTATTTACAAGGGATTTATCAATTATTTTCGATAGCTCGAGTGGTATTCGTTATGATTATTTGACGATTAAAAAATATAAATTTTTTTGACAAACGTCAAAACACCGTCAATATGAGAACATTCTCATTTTGACACGAGGCGAAAGACCAAAACGATTATATCACGTCGTCAAGGGTATATTCATTTATCAATACGCAGTAGTTATGCAAAATTCACGGATTCCATTGGCTTTTTCATACATGAGTTATATAATCAGTTATAATATCACAAGAGCATCGAAAATAATCGATTATACTTCCGAGTCACGAGACGTATTTTGCGATTAACGTTAAATTATCGTCAATATGAAAACACACATTTTGACACGAGGCGAAACACCAAAACGATTATATCACGTCGTCAAGGGTATATTCACTTAACAATATACAGTAGTTATGCAAAATTCACGGAATCTATTGGCTCCTTCATACATGAGTTATATAATCATATATAATACCACTAGAGATGAAATTTTTGCCGGCAAAATTTCTCGATTGTAATATGAAAGTTTGTTGCTAAGGCGATTTCGCGAATGATATTTGTATCAAAATCACGAGCCGTTAGGCGAGTGATTTTGGAAAAAATGTCATGAGCGAAATTGTCTAGGCAACAAACTTGAATGTTACAAGAAAGAAATTTTACCTGCTTAAATTTCATCTCGAGTGGTATTCGACATGACTATTTCACGAGAAAATATGTCTAACAGTAATATGGTCACATTTCAGAAAGTCAAGGAAATAACGATTCATGTGAGAAATGTCAAAATATTGTCGGGGGTAATACCACAAGAGCTCAGATTTAGCCGGATATTTTTTCGTCGTTGTTTTCGAATACTTACTTTCATTGGCAATTTAACGGGAGCTGTTCTGACAAAATCACGAGAGCGTAGCTCTAGTGATTTTGTCTGAACAGATCGAGTTAAATTGCCAATGAAAGTAAGTATGAGAAAACAACCACAAAAAATATCCTGCTAAATCTGAGCTCGCGTGGTATTTGGTACGACAATTCCATGAATTATTGTTAATGCCAAATCAGTGAAAGGATTGAAAGTAACATTAAATTTTTCGAAATACATGGTTTGCAACATTTTCGCGGTAGTGTTCCACATTGTTTTCACCACATATTCTTTATAATCTTTCCCATTCTGTTTCTTCATATTAAAGCCCCAGTCCATCAATATTCCTGCCACATTTTCCACTGACTGTTCGGTTTCCAAATTGAAGTTTCGTTGTTTACAAAATTCGCTAAATTGATTCCAAATGGGAAGAATAACTTTTTTTTGTATTTTCAGGAGTTGATTTTTCGATCTCCTTTATTATTTCTGCCTCGCTAATATTTCCAAATCTCAACATATTTACTGGAATATTAGGTATTTGTTATAAAATTCTGTTTTCGACATTTACAATTGTCAAACTGATGCAACGCTTGCTAAACGAATAATTGCTAGCGTTGGTAAGGTAACGTAATTTATCCGATATTTTTATCCACTTGCATTTCTGTTCCTTCCTATTTATTCGATAGCAAACTACGATTTTCGTTCTCTCAAATGGGAATTATTATACATGAGTGGAATTGTCGCTGAAATACTAACATAGTAAGTTTTGCCGGCTTGCATGTTTTATCACTGTGAAACGAGAGTAGCTATGGAAACTATCTCACAAAAAATGGAATGAGTGAAATAGTCCTTGAAATAATTTCCTGTGATCCATATGCTATAAATTCACAGCTTCTATGAAAACCATTTTCTTTTCAAATGTCACTGTCTCGCTTCTCAAAATATCTGTCATTATTGAAGAAATTATGTTATACCTGTTGATTATCGATTTGTTCACGATTTACGTTATTTCGGAACGCATTACAACGGATTACTGCTTCTTGAAATGTTTAAATGCCCCAGCTACTGTTCATGAAATTTGCAGAAGGTCTCATCAATGTAAAGCATCCGATAATTGTGTTCAGTATCAACAAGAAGAAAAATTCAGAAAGAAAATAATTCTCCAGCACAACGATTATAGAAATGGAATAGCAAATGCTAGTATCACAGGAAAATATGGAAACAAAGGTGCGAAAAACATGAATGTTTTGTCTTACGACATGGAACTAGAGTTTATTGCGTCGTGTTCCATCAATGCGTGCGAACAAATAAGGGTACAGGGATGTTATGACAGTGAAAGGTAAAAAACGAATAATCAAAATTTCCTGTAGGTAGTGATAATTGTAGAAAATTGAAATAAATCACTATGTTCCCGTGTGTTGCAACTCATGCATGACAAAAACGTATACTACTTTAATAGACCAACATTTTATCATACTTCTATGAAATAATATCATTATTCATTAGGTGTGGATGGTGACCGATGCGCTGCGACCTTATTAGATCTATTGTGCCCCATCTTCTGCTTCTCGATGTGTTCTCGTTTTACAGCAGCCCCTCAAGCCTCAATACCTTCAGGAATTTGAGGATTTTAAGGGGGTCTATTCGTGGTATTTCTTCTACAGTCAGCTGGTATGATCCCAGTGTGTTCAGTCTTTCATGATGCACAGCATAGCACTGCATCAGAATATGGTGGGGTGTTTCTGGACGTTCCTTGCAGAATCTGCAGGTGCTGTCCCCCTCTAAACCTAGCTTCCTTAGGTGTTCTTTGAGTCAGCAATGCCCCGTAAGAAATCCTGTGATTGTCTTTAGACTAGTTTTGCTGAGGTTAATCAGTGTCTTCGATCTTGCTCGGTTGAACTTTCCGAGGAGATCTTTGGCCTGCCTCAGTCCTGGAAGTCTTTGCCAGTATGTTGCTCTCATTGCTTCTTCAGCTTTATTGAGTTCATTAGGTTAGTTTAAATTACATAAATATAAATGAAATTCGTTAAAATAATGTATTTGATAATAAGTATGTACTTATTCTGCAAAAAAAGTTTTATTGCATTGAGGCACGTTTCACTTATTGCAGCTCTGTGCTCTGTGTGGTCAATCAACTGTCGCAATAATTCAATTGAAAACGAAATATACCTATAATTATTTCTAAACATATAAGACAGGCAATCTTTCACATGTTGATAATTTGTTACGACACTTAAATAATTTAACGGCTTATTCACATCTCAATATAATTTTGAGAAGTATTGTAAGTATTCAATTCATATTTACGAAATGAATACTTACAATACCTACTTTTCAAATTTATATTGCTTCAAACCAAAACTGTTTATTCATGCAGTATTTTTATATTTTTATAGCACAGGCTTTTTTGTTTCTTTTTTACACTTAAAAAGTATAGTGGGCCAACTTACAATTATATACTGAGCGACTGAAAATCATTAATATTCACAAACAAACGTATCTTACTAGTGGTTCGAAACTTGTATCGAAATTGCTCTAGAATCCGAATTAAACCATAACGGTTGAACGAGTAGATGAACAGTCGAGAGATTGTTGAAATCCTATCTGCTGGTAATTTATTTTTGTGATTCTGGAATGCCCGAAATAGGAGAAACGTTACTTTAATGTTTTTTTGAAACGAAGTTTCTTACAGCAGGCTTGAAGCAGATAGGTATCGCAAACTGAAAATAATGAGACTAAAAGCATGACAATAAAAGCGTGATTTATCTATCTCCCTCTTTGTTTCCGTTCTCTCATATCTTCTCTTTCTAATTCCATAACTGAAAATAATGCGAGACTTAATAGAGAGATATCGGTAACCCAAATAGCGTCAGGCAGGATAAGAGCATACGTATTTTGACATTTAACCTATGCGCGATTCGATTCTTAACGCAACGTCCCTAAATAACGTTACCGGCAGCCCTAATTTACGAAGCATAACGACAGACGGTATTTGAAATAGCGCCTAACAAATTAACATGCCGGGCGTTTTTTTTTAAAGTTAAAGGTTATGTAACTTTGTTGTTCTTTTGTACTTACTACCAATATAAACGTACGACTGTTTTGATTCCTTCATTTGATTTTTAAGTAATGGTAAATTAATAAAATACAAACTCTAGGATCTGTAGAGCGTGATACAATCTGTGAATATCATCTTTCTCAAACCTAAACAAAAATTTACAATCTTCATCTGGATCTTCGTCTAATGAAAAACGCTGTTGGGCATCAACATCTTGTTGATCCCTTATAATGTTCATCAAAATAGCGGCTTCAATGTTTTGATCATTTCCACCACCAATAATTATCACTTCAAGATCTTCATCCATTGCGGAGATTCTAGTGGAAGTTAAGAAAAAGGATTGAAAATAAAATGAATCTATATAACAAATGTAATTTTCGTCTTTTATTGGAACAATAATAATTCAAAAAACCCCGGATATGGCTAAGGCAAACGCACAAATTCAATTAAAAACATAAAAACTGACAAGACAAACAAAAGACACAATAACAATAAAGCATAAAGCTAGGTTAAAAGATTAAGCCACATTTTCGAATAGCGCGGGTTCTGTGAATTAGGGCACAGTAAAACATCGCTGCCGATAACTGTTAAATAAAACTAAGATACCGCATGACGTAAAACCAATACCGCTGGACGTTAATAACGTTCACAGGCGCTATTCGTTTTACCGATATCTCTCTATTATATAGATAATATTCAGTGTAAATTAAATATCTATAGTTCGGTAACGCTAGTTACCGAACCGCAAAAATCACTTCGAAAAAAGACGCGTGAATTCTAATTCAAACACAAACTATATCTACCTCCAATTAGTTGTTACAATTAAACCAGTAGTTCAATTCCCGTCGAATTGAGCAAAAATAATGTTTACGGACATACCACGCTGAAAATACTAGATCTCGTTGTAAAAGCATGTGTAATAGTATTAATTTATTTTCTGTATTGTTGTATTATGTTTGTAAATCTGTTTGTATATAATTTTTAAATAAATATTTTTGAGTTGAGTTGAGTTGATCTCTGAAGCCAAGCAGCGTCGGGCGTGGTCAGTACTTGGATGGGTGACCGCTTGGGAACACCGCGTGCCATAAACATTTATTTTCTTGATTTTATTCAGAAACAGTTCTTCCACGACACATGAAATTCATGTCTAGTAAATAGTATAAATTATTTCAATCGTAAATAAACACATTTATTTTGGTATAGTTTGTAAATCTTCAATACCATATTATTATTATATAAATAATTATATTATAATGTCGAATCCGAAGGAACTTCGTTCCTACCTGGTGTCCCATGACACAATTTCTTTTTTTTGATAGTTTTTTTCAGGGATTCGAGAAACGAACATGCCTCCAGAATAATTTTCAATGAAATTTTTTCCTCCTTAAAGGACCAGACTTCATGGAAATCCCCTAAACTCATTGCTATTGTACAGAATTTAGGGAGTATATAACAGAATTTGATGCTGCCCGTCTAGAATCTGTGTATTCGTTAATGTTGAATTTTTATCTCTCTAATTATTATGGGACATTGAAAGCTGCGATTCTGTACATGCAATGACATTTAATAAAATTTATAACGATTTTTCAGATTTAGAGTTTCTAGAAGCGTTGGATATGAATGGACTGAAGATTTTGCATATTTATGGCTCAGAGCAATGACGACTTTTCGAGACCGAATTGTTGACGTCGACAATATCAAGCTAATACATGAATATGAATATGATATGAATGCGGATCGTGAACCTTTCATTAGATTAGTTTGGGCAGAAACGAAATATGTAGGATGTGCCTCAGTCGTAGATAAGAGCAAACAATTTCCAGCTATGTTAGCATGCGCATATGGGCCTGCAGATTACATAAAAGGGTACCCAGTGTATAAAATGGCAGCTAATCAATCTGAAATTGCTTCCGAATGTGAGGATGGCAAGAATGATGAATATAAAGCACTGTGCGGCAAAATAGATCCAATACCGAAAGAAAAAATGTGGGAAATCCCTCCGCATTATATCTCTGATAATTCTCCAAATTTAATGTGCAGCCATACAATCTATGTTGTAATTTTTATGATAAATATACTTGTGAGATAGTTTGTATAGCTAAATTTCATTAGGTAACGAGAGCTTATCAGAACTAATAGTTAAAAAAAGATTTCTATTACGGTCTTATTTCATTCAAATCATATGAAACACTTGAATCTGTAAGTGGTTGGAAGTGGGTGCTACCACATAATTGATACAATGAGGAAGTTAAGTGGGAACACCATCAATGACATTTATGGAACAAGCGTTTGCCTGATAAGTTTTTCAACGATTAATTAGTTATGTTTTGAGAGTCTTGAAAGAAGCAACTTTCGGATATTAAGTGACAGTTGATTAAATGCCACTGTTGTAATGGATTTTTATGGAGATATTTAGAAAATCTGAAAAGTTTACTAAATATTCATTTTATATGCATATTTTCTAGATTCTGTAGACTGTACATTAACTATGTTATTTTATGATGAAAACACCAGGATCAATAATAATAAAAATAAAACAAAAAACACACTCCAGTATCTCCTTCCGAGAAACTTCTACTCCAATAATTCCACTGAAAGAAAAAGACTCAACAATACACTCAAATTTCACTTGAAACGATTATAATCTGTCACCTCAATACAAACGAGGGCCTCCTAATTAATAGATAGCTACTTTTCATTTTTCACAACTAACAGTACGTCGAAAGCATAATGTAAATATTAATGATTCAAGTACAATCATAGTAATCGTTCCGAGTATTCAGGTTAAATTAACAGTAGTAATACTATAAGTACTTCAAAATAATCAGGTTATACATCGATAACTTGTTGCATAATTACAAAGAGTGTCAGTTTGATAGCTTGAATAATCTGACCGCGAAGCGAAAAAAAAAAGAAGTTTGAGATGTATAACCGTATTTATTTCGATGTACGTATTGTATTTCATACAATTTTTTATTGAGTAAATTGAGTAAAATCTCCGAATCGACGCATTTCTGAACAGTTATTGATAAACGTCAAAATTTGACGGTCCTGTTAGTTTTCGATTGGTAGAGCTACTCTATGTACCTATAATCAGATAATATCAGTTATAAATATCACAAGAGCATCGAAAATAATCGATTATACTTCCGAGCCACGAGACATATTTTGCGAAACATCCACGAGAGCGCAGCTCGAGTGATGTTTTAAGAAAATACGTCGAGTGACGAGGTCAGTATAACGATTATTTTCGATTGCTCGAGTGATATTCGTTACGATTATATAACGAATAAAAAATATTACTTTTTTTGACAAACGTCAAAACATCGTCAATATGAAAACACACATTTTGACACGAGGCGAAACACCAAAACGATTATATCACGTCGTGAAGGGTATATTCACTTATCATTAGGCAGTAGTTATGCAAAATTCACGGATTCTATTGGCTTATTAATACATGAGTTATATAATAGAAATTATACAAGGTAACTTAACTAAATTGATCATTCTGATTGGTTGAAAATCATACGAAAAAAATAGCCAGTTATAATATCACCAGAGCATCGAAAATAATTGATTATGCTTCCGAGTCACGAGCATAGAGATATTACAGATAGAGGCGACAAGCCATAGGCCGCTCTGTAAGTGGCAAGGTCAGTCTCGAAACTCAGTTGGAGCGAAAGAGAGAGACGATCGCAGGGTTTTTCTGTCCTTATCAGATGTAAACATAGACAGACGTAACTGTCAGAGTCTAACCTAACCTTCAGATTCTCTCTCTCCCTCACCCGAGCTGACAAGTTTCAGGCTGGCTTGTCGCCTCTATCTGTAATATCTCTATGGTCACGAGGCGTATTTCACGAAATATTACGAGAGCGCAGCTCTATTGATATTTTAAGAAAATAGGTAGAGTGACAAGGTCAGTATATCGTTTTTTTTCGTTTGCTCGATTTGGTATTCGTTACTATTATATAACTATATACAACACCGCCAGAACTATAACCAAAGCGTTGCATATTGAAAAATTTTACGAAACTTCACTAAATTTGAATATTACCGTCAAACGGGGCTATTTTGACATGAAGGGGCAACTTTAACACTATGAACTTTATTTTTTTATATATTTTTTTCTGGTTTATATATTTTTTTGCTTTGTGATAATATCTACTAGTTCACATTGTTACAGGTACTAAGTAATGAAATATGGTAAGACACTACGAAAAAATTTCGAGAACCCGGAGTTACAGAAACTATTCGGACGAAGATTTGATAAATGCAGTTAATGCTATTAAAACTGGAATTCTTGTCAAAAGGGCGGCAATTGTTTATAAAATCCCACGAATAACTCTTCGTAATAAGTCTCTTGGTAGACACCTGCGGCCGGTAGGTCATCCAAGTGTTCTCACTAGTGGTGAACAACAAGTGATTCGTGACTTGTCAAGTGGCAAAATGAGGGTTTCCTTCAACCAAGTATGATATTCGTGCGGTAGACAAGAAATTCTTAGATAAACAGGGCAAAACAGTGCGTCAATTCAAAGACCTGGATCTGATTTTGTTGAAAATTTTATTAAGAAAAACAATTTTTCCACACGAATCGCAACAAATATTAAAAAATCGCGATCGTCCGCAGATAGAACCGATATTATTCAGTTTTTTGAAAACATAAAGGAAGCATTAGGTGATATTGATAATAAAAACTTATACAATTACGACGAAACTAATATTGCCGATGATCCAGGTGCGAAGAAAGTCATTGTTTCCAGAAACTTCCGTAGGGTAGAATGGGTACAAAACTATTCTCGGTCCTGTATGAGCATAATAGTCTGTGGTAATGCAGCTGGAGATCTCCTTCCCTTTTTGGTAGTGTATAAAAGTACTAATTTATTTGAAAACGAGTGTACTGGTGGACACCCTGGCACTGTTAATGGGAACCGTCCTTCCGGATATTTCGACAAGAACCTTTTCGAGCAGTGGTTATTTGAATGTCTTTTACCCCACATAGCAGCAACCAAGGAACCAGAAACACGAGGAGTTGTAGTTGGCGATAACCTGGCTAGCCATTTTTCACAATGATTATAAAAGCAGCCCTAGAAAATAATATATACATGTGCCATTTTCCAGCCAACGCCACACATTTAATGAAGCCACTAGATGTGGCTATATTTGCACCCCTTAGGAGGAAGGGGCGCGAAATACTAGAAAAATGGCGAAGGGAGAGTAGGTATTCTGACACTTTACCGAAAGAACACTTCCCCTCGTTACTTTCAACTCTGTGGAAAAAAATTTCAGACACTGTAAACACAAATTTAATATCAGGATTCAGAACGACAGGATTGTACCCAATGAATTTTGATGAAGTGTTAAGGAAGATTCCTGGAGGATTGCCTGAAAATGTGGAAGAAACTGCTCGAGTTCTCGATTCATCGATGGTGGAGTTCTTCAAAGAAATGAGGGAAACAAGCAGAAAACAAAAAAAAAGGAAAGGGGGAAATAAGTTTGAAGCTGGAAAACAGATGACTGTTGAAGACAAATCAATACCCAGTGAGCAAATCCAAAATGCAGCCGAATCTGAATCCCAGACAATAAACAGCGACGAAGAATTGCCTTGTTTATCGGAAAGCCTTCCAGGATCATCAGGAATGCCATCAAAAATGGTTACAGACAAACTCAAAAAACCTAAATTGCGCCCTATCAATATAACAAAAGCAAGTTTGAGAGTTGAAAGCGATTTAAATTCGAAATGTGGCATTTGCTTTTTAAAAAGTACAGTGGAAGGGGCGACTAGAATGAATGTGTGCAATGCAAAAAGTGAATTTGTGGACTTTGCAACTCAGAAAGCACTGATCCATTTTATGTTTGTCCTGTCTGCGGAGACTCAGATGACCATCAGAATGAACCATTTTCCTATAACAGCGATGAGGATAGAACCTTTAACCCTGAAACGGAGATCCGAAAAGACCGAAAAAAAAATTATTACTAGTAAGTGAATTGTAAGATAATAAAAAAGTTTTATTTTTATAATGACCAGTTTAAGGTGCATTAAATAAACATATTTTGCGAATATACATGTTTTTCTTTATGAAGAAAAAATAAAACACAAAAAAAATATGAGTTTTTTTAATCTGCATGTATTACCTGGGTTTCTTGGACACTGCGACGCTTTTAAATACATTTTTCGTTGAAATTATCGGGTGTGTCAAAGTGCAACACCGAATAACTTTGACATATCAAATTTAATTTTTTATTTTTTTCACTATTGTCTTTAGAGCAATTTGGAATTCAGCAATCGATTCAGCAGGCCAGATTTGTTATAATCCCATTCATCCCGCAACATTTGGTTGATAAACAGCGAACAACTATTTTCATTGTATGATGACGCAGCTTATAGACTGAAACAACTTATACACAATTGTTGAATATATAAATCGGAAGGTAATTTTGTTCATGTAATGGTTTAGAATCAACGTAACAATTACTTGAGCTAAAATGTGCAATTCTGTGAGGAACATTGCAATTATAATAATGCCTCTTATTTGAGAAGGCGTATATGCAATAGTATATTATTCAACGAGCGGCAATGTAGGTCATAAGTCACGCAGATGAAGTTTGCAGCACGAGCTGCAAGCGAGTGCTGTAATTCATCAAGTGAGTTATGACCATTACCCCAAGTTGCATACTATACTTTATCTACGACTATAACAATAAACACTAAGATACAAATACAAATTCACAATAATTAGGTAGTATTAACTTAATTTGAAAACGTCAGGATTATTCGAGTGACATTAGCAGATGAGTGACGGTCGATCTTACTTGGGATCTTAGTAGACTATATAGTGAGTTATAGCAGTGAGTTATTATTACTCACGCTGTTTGGTAATAGATACTATTAATTATTATATATATATATATATATATATATATATATATATATATATATATATATATATATATATATATATATATATATTCTATATATATATATATATATATATATATATATATATATATATATATATATATTTATATATTATATATTTTATATATATATATATATATATATATATATATATATATATATTATATTATATATATATATATATATATATACTATTAATGTAGCGAGTAACTTCTCCATAATTTTCAACGTCTATGGTTATTTGTTTATCGTATATGTCCAAACGTCTATGGTAAATCATGATGATGGTCATAGGAAACACGGAATTTAAACATCGAGCATTAGTAGCAGATATTGAAGACGATGTTATTGTAGGCATGCATATAATCTGCAATATTCGTCGGTGAAAGTTCAGTTCACATCCTATGGAATCATAATGTTTATGACTCCATAGGATGTGAACTGAACTTTCACCGACGAATATTGCAGATTAATGTCGACCTCTTAAAAGGACTTAAAGTCAAATGAAAGGACACAATTTAAATAACTGATATACAATTATCGGAATTTCTTTGACAATGGACAAAGAAAGAAGGGTCCGACAAGAATTGTTCAGCATGATATTATAACCGGAGATGTACAACCTATTCGACAGTTGGGAAGAAGACTACCGCTTGCCAAATGAGAAGAAACTCACAAAATTGTGCAAGAAATGGTAATGGAAGGGGTGATTGAACAATCCAAGAGCCCATGGTCTTCTCCGTTGGTATTAGTTGAGAGAAAGGATGAATCGACTCGAGTTTGCGTCGATTATCGTCAAGTGAACAACGTGACGAAGAAAGACAGTTATCGTCTACCTAGTATCGATGACACCCTACACACATTGGCTGGATTACAGATATTTTCGACATTGGCCTTGAAGAGCGGTTACTGGTAGGTTGAAATAGTACCAGATTGCAGGACTGTGGCAGTACCGTTGTGCCATTTGGACTTTGCAATGCTCCGGCAACTTTTAAAAGACTGATGAAAATGGTTTTGAAGGGGTTGGTGTTCCTTGACGACATCATTGTGGTCGGGAAATCATTCGAGGACAACATGAAGAATCTGAAGGAAGAATTTCGGCGCCTAAAAATTTCCCGCCTGAAGCTTAGCCCGAAGAAATATTCCAAAAGGAGGTGCAGTATCTGGGCCATGTCGTCTCTAGTTAATCAGTATCAGTAGTCCAACAAAAGGTGAAGACGGAGCGAAAATGGCAAATTTTAAAGAATAAACATGATTCAAGAAGCTTTCTTCGATTGTGCACCTACTATCGTCGATTCGTACCAGGATTCGAGAAGGTTGCCCAGCCTTTGACACGATTAACAGAAGGAAAAAGGCGATTCCAATGGGACGACGAGTGTCAATTAGCCTTTAAGGATCTGAAAAAGGCATTAACCAGTGCATCAGTTCTGAGCTATTTTCTTGGGGGGGGGGGTGGGGGGGGGGGGGGGTGGGGGGGGGGGGGGGTGGGGGGGGGGGGGGGTGGGGGGGGGGGGGGGTGGGGGGGGGGGGGGGTGGGGGGGGTGAGAGTTTATTAGTACTGAAAAAGTTATCATGGCGCCCTAATTACATCTTTTCTTCACTATTAGTTTTAAGTACCTTGATTTTCGGAAGTTCAGTACCCCACTTAGAGCTAGCTGGTAACACCTTGTGGCAAGTTCATTTAAATCCATTATAGAATTTTTATAGGGGTTGAACCTTACAATATATATATATATATATATATATATATATTATATATATATATATATACTACATATTTACATATATCAGAAACAGAAAGTACAGTCTTTGCGGGATATATATAAATATATAAAGATATATATATAAATATATATATATATATATATATATATATATATATATATATATATATATATACATACATATTTACATATATCAGAAACAGAAAGTACAGTCTTTGCGGGATGGGATATTGCCAGAATATTATATAAAAATGTATTCATATTTGAACCAACAGATACAGTTAAACCAACAATTGTAAGATTTTTCGTATCAGCTGTTATGTGACCTGAGGGACCTTCGGTAGGGAAGATGAGGAGATATCTACATCCTCACTAGAAGAACTATCAACCTGACATGTGATCTTCTTGTAAAATTTATATTACAACTGTCGTGTGGTGATCTAAATGGGCTCCCTCAGTGTAATCTAGGAAACCATCAGGTAAAGATGATACTGACTGGTGTCGTAAACTTAAGAGCGGACGTCTTCTAAGATGAACTCTACAGCAGCCTTCACTATTCTCAACCGCTCCTCCTTAGCATACTTTTTTATCTTATAATTTTTCATGAATGATTATATATCCTGCGTTTATAAAACGAACGAATGGTAGTCGTACATCCCTTAACGTAAACACAATATCCTACTTATAACGACCAAGGAGATTCTGTTAGAGGTTTCTCCGCTGTTTTTTTTTTGGATATTGGAACAAATTTTTGTGACATTAGCTGTGGCACCTGTCATCAGCAGAGACGAAATCAACACTTTCATGACTCAAGCATTCAATAATATCTTTTCCCTAGTCATCATAACATATCTAAGTGAAGAACGAATTTTGAAAGCTTAATAATAGAAAATGTACATAGACTTCTCTTGAAATATAATAAAGTCACTTATTATATACTCCCTGTAGGTAAACTTTCTCAACTTGGTTATACGACATTTTCCGCCAACGTGTATTTGTGAAATGGAACTTTTTTTTTTAGCAAATATACTCTCATAGAATGCAATCATAAAATAAACTAACTTATTATACATTCTCTGTGAACTTTATCAACTATGTATAATACCTATAAAACAGTAATTAAGGTGAAGTACCTAAACGTTGAAAAAAGTTGATTATTTCAACTGAAAAATTATGATATTTTCATCTTTTTTAAAGCGACACTATCTGAGCTTCAGAGACTAACATCAGGTCAAATAAAAGCATATCCGCTTCCCTGCAAACTTTATAGTTTTGACTTTTCTGTAAAACGTGTAATCTGTGTGGTATCCAACTCCAAGCATGAAGAAAACTCCAAAATTTACACTCTGTGGAAAAAAACTACTATTCGAAGAGTCGTATCTCGGTAATTATATAATTTAAAAAACATATTTAGATCTCAATCTGTAGCTAATTTAGAGAAAGCTCTTGTTTATCTTGAGATACCTGCTGTGGTTCATTAGCCTTCTATCTTACAAAAATTTGCTAATACAATGCGATTCATTCTGGATATACTATCATGATAGGCATTCTTAGTCATACAATGTTCATCACAGAATTGAACATTTTGGCTGAAGTAATCATAACGTTGATTCTGAAACATAGCATTAACATAATTATGTATCTCACAATTTATATTTATGATAACTGTTTCAGATTATGCGCTGATGCATCGTCATATAATAAAAATCATAGCCGTAAGTATTATTGGTTAATAGATTCATTTCAAATGTAATGGTAGATATTCGATTATGTTTTTTGTACAGTGATGGTCGATAGGAATTACTTTATCGGTACAATATTTCAAACTGTTACTTTATCGTAGAAGAAAGGCATACGAAGTTGGGATTGTTTGGAAAACAGATTTATATTGAATTTTCATTCCTTGCCGGTAGTGTCATAAAATATCATGTTTTGTATTATAATTTAAACTCAAGACTCAAGATATCAAGGATTACTATGATGGCAATTGAATTAGTAAAGAAGAGTTTCGAGAAAGTAATGGAACTTCGTCTGATGGGTTTCTTTGTAAAATTTAATCTAATTTGCAAAGACCAGCATGGTTTCACAAAGTGCAGGAGCACCGAAACCGCTTTAATTGAATTGATTACTAGGGTGGTTTCAGCTTTAGAGAAGGAAAAAATTCCTACGCACTGCTGGCTGATCTCAACAAGGCGTTCGATTGCGATGTACACAGGCGTCTCTTGAAGAAGCTCCAGCTATCTGGTATTAGGGGTGTAAGTTCAAAATTGTCACAAAGTTATTTAAGTAACAGTTACTAAAGAGTTTCACTCAATGCTGGCGATAGTGTCGAACCTTCTTTGTCTAATATTGCATCTGGTATTCCGCAGGGAAGCATTTGGGGTCCAATTTATTTGTTTTATATATTAACGACGTACCTGCGATGTTCTCTGGTAGGCTTAGCTAACAGTTTCAATCAATTATGTATGCAGACGGCACTAATTTCATTTTTTTCTGTGTTGATGTTCGAAATTCATCTCAATACTGCATTCAGGCATTGAATATTGTTGATGGTTGGTGTGCCTCAAATAATTTAGTGTTGAATGAGGAGAAAACTGAGTGCATAGGATTCGCTCATAGTCAGTCATGTATCAGTATTCCTAATGATTTTCAATTCAAAGGATCGCTTGTTAAAATGAACGATAATGTAAAATATTTGGGCATTCATGTAGACTCTCATTTGAAGTGGAGCGCGGATGTGACTGTGCTGGGGGGAAGGCTGAAGTCAGTACTTTATACCATACTAGTCATTAGATCTCAGGTCTCAGTTAATGTTCTGAGACTCATTTATTTTTCAAATTCCCAGTCTTTGTTATCATATGGTATAGTATCAAATCAAATCAAATTTATTCATTAAAAGGACCAAACTGGTATAAAAATATTTTTTTTGGGGTAGTGCCTTATGCACACATACTTTATTTCTAATACAGAAATCGGTACTTAGAGCTATGCTGAATCTGGAGCGTAGAGAGTCTTGTCGGGGAAAGTTTAAGGGTATGGGTTTTTTAACCATGTACGGCCTTTATATTGCAGACTACTATTATTTTTAAATCAGAATTCTCAATATTTGAGAAGTTTAGGTAGCGAAATAATACCCGGAAAGTTTTTCCATTTGCGAAGGCGCCCCTATTCATTGTAGCAGTCTATATGAATAAATTACGCAATACATGGCTATGAAACTGTTTGATTGCCTACCTGGCTATGTCCAAAACATTAGCGAATACAGGATACATAATATAGAATATTTAAGAAGAAGTTGTATGAATTATTATTAAGATGTGAACCTTATTCGTTAAACGAATTTTTTATATTTTGTAAGTCACTAGTGGCACTAAATTAGTTATATTGACGTTTTTCTTAATATTGTAGAATGTATATTTTCTTTTTCACTCTATTTATGAAAATAAAGCTTATTCTATTCTATTCTATTCTATTCTATTCTATTCTACTTTATTGGATCTATTTTGTCGCACAGTGCTTTACATTCGTCATTCTTACTATCCTCACATTCGGAAGCATAGTTGTCAGCTCATATCTACGACTGGGCGCATTTGACATATTTCGTTTCTTAGCCCAATCAATGAATTTTTCGTGTAGCAACTAACTAGAAGAAAACTGAATTTTTGCAGGGTTTTAGTACATGAAGTATGTACTAGAAAAATACAAAGTCCCGACTCCTACCCGTCTTGCTTCTCCCCCTCTCCTTCGGCAACATTACGAAAGCAGTACTCTGGTACTGCTTGAAAACTAATGATGCTACCGGAGTGTGCTTTCTTTTATTTTACTCCAAACAAAATTATGAACAAATTATATCATAAAAACTTATTATGTAGATAGCTCAGTGTCACCGTAATACTTAAACATATAAAGAAAACCGTCAATACAAAAAACAAAAAGTAACTTCAACAAATTATAGCTTTTTACCATTAAGTTATGGGAAGAAATGCTTCGAACAAAACTTATAGATAATTTAATGAACTTTAAAATCATGGATCCTATAACGCACACTGTAATAAAAATGCCTTCATAGACCGTGGTGAAACCACTCCGCCGGTCTAGCACGGGCATCGCTACATATACTGGTATTCAATATCTTGAATAGTCATTCAGTTGAAATGGAGTAACAATGCAGTGACGTTCTCTTTAAGTTTTAACTACCAAAGTGCAATTTTTCGCTATAAAAGTTTACGTTTCACTGGTGTCACTAATACTCTACGAAATAATGTCAATACTTGGAAATTAATTAAGTTTTGCAGTAAATATAACAAGAACAGTACATTTTAACTGATTATTCCCTGCGCAGCGGATACTATTAATGGTTAATATTACTTTGTGTTTAATATTGTCTTTTGTTAGGGGTCATCTTCTAACATTTCTTTGATTAGGTCCGAAATATTGTTACAAATCATTCCACTACAGTGTCCAAACATAGACGTGCAATCGAACAAAGCATTACGGCAACATTGTAACACACAATGTTTTGCAATTGCAAGATATTAGTGGAAGAAATTCACTTCGAGAGTCATTGATGAAATCGTTAAAATCAATATTAATTGATTTCTAGGAGCACCTTTATTTTTACTACTAACTGAGGCCTTTAGAAGTTTTCTAGGATTGAACTATAACACAAGCAGCATATAGAGCTGGGAGGAAGACGAAAAACAAGGGACCTACAAGATACGTCAAAGGTCTTAGATTGTTTGAATCAGCAAAACTAGTGCTTGCAGCCCTAGTAAATCGATTTCTCTTTCTACGGAAATGGTTTGTACCTAACTCTTCAGTTAACTGCGATGAAGCATATGAAGAAAAAATCGTGGTAAAAACTTTCAATAAAATGAAGATACATTTAAAATAGGTATACCTATGGTTTGCAACGCAGGTGAGTTTCAAGTCTATCAAAGTGAGGTGAAAAGAAGTTTCAATAAACTCCCAGCAAATATCCAATTGAATTATATGCATCTGAGACAGCCCTGTTGAATTGAAATCTTATTTCGAGTTCGAATCAGCATCGTACCTACCTTCATTATTTGACAATACATCATTACAAAAATGTATGAAAGCATCGTTTCTGAAACTATTTGAGGGTGCGATTGTCTAAGAAACCTTCAAGGCAAATGAAGCTGTTTTTATGATAGAAGGAGGATATTTGTTACATGCAATGGTTTGGAAAATGATTTTTTTAAATTTGAAGGATATAGTAAACTGATATTTGAAATACCTATGTACTTGGTAAGTATGGAAATAAAGTAATAGTAGTTTCCAACGGGTATCCTAACGTTCAAACCACAAAACTATAGGAACAAGAAGGGAGAGGATCATAGAAATATTCTCACACAATTTTTTGTGGTGAAAATACAGTTTGCACAACAAAAGCGGATTATCTAGCAAACGTTCAAAACCAGAAGAGATTATTTGTGGAATTCTGGACTTCCATTGTCTATAAAAATATATCTGAAACAAAAATAAAAGAAAGGAAAATTTTATTAGTAAATGGCAACAAAAGAAAATAGCTGAAAAATTAAATTCAATGAATTAGTATTATCTGAAAAAAAAAATAAATGAAATGAGATTAGTAAATAATAAGTTGGAAAATGGTGAAAAAATAAAATTATACAATTAATATACAGGACGTTTCGGTTAGTTGGGTATCTCTAAACGTTCTCAAGTGTAAACTGATTATCAGAGGAAAAAAAAAGGAAACACTCGTGTTTCATTCCTCCCTGAAGTATGTGTCAGGGAGCGGGCAGCTTGAGTTTGGGATTAACTCCTTCAGCCAGATCAGAGGATACACTTGTATGTACAAGTGCATTAAGGATAGGTGAGACGGGATATTTATGGAACATAGGAGGTGTGGGTAGGGTTCAGAGGATTAATACTGGCCCAGCATTCGCCTTGTAAGTTTGCAAGCAGTGACTTACATTACCATGAGGAAACCTCTGAAAAAAACTCATGGCAGGCCAGTCGGCCCCGGGGTTTGAACCCGAGACCTCCCAAATACTAGCCATCGTACCTAACATACTCGACTAACTAGCTTGGTGATTATCAGAGTTTGGATTGATCTTTATATACTCCCTTGATCAGTCGTGCCGTGTTGGGCGTCTCTCCCATTGGGCGAGGGGAGGAGATTGAGACCACTGATACGCGCCAGGATTGGTCGCCACGCGTTTGCCACTTCAACACTGGGTTTACTGAAAACTTCATGGTTCTGTTGGATGAAAGCAGCTTCCTTGAATTTTCGTTTTCGCCAGTTCTGTTCCCGGTGGATAATCCTAGCATCGTTCCACTTAATGTTGTGATGTTTTGTCCATGCGTGATCAGCAATTCCCGATTTCGATGTTTCGGCTCTTCGTGTGTGTATTTGATGTTCTCCGATCCTAACATTAAGAGGTCTCTTCGTTTCACCGATGTATGAATCTCCACATTCACAGGGCACAAGGTATACGCAATTCTTGTTGTCCGGAAGGTCCATGTGGTCTAGTTTTGGTAAGCCTGCTTCTTAAGGTGTTGTCCGACTTGAACGCTGTTTTGATGTTGTACTGCTGAGCGATATCTTCTCGGATATTCCCTTCACATAAGGTATGATTATCATCTGGCAATTCGGGTTCTCCTCTCGTGTGGTTCTGTTGACATTCCGCGATAGCCCTTGTTATTATCTTCTTGTTGTAACCACTTTGTATCAGGTCCCTTTCGATGTTAGATATTTCCTGTTCCATGAGTCGGGGATTGCTGCAAATTGTTGTCGCTCTCCTGAACAGTGTCCTGATTATTCCTTTCTTTGTACTCATTGAGTGATTCGAAGCGGAGTTGAGGTATTGGCCTGTGTGTGCGGGTTTTCTGTAGACTGACGTACTGATGTGATTATTGTTATGTTTAACCAGAACATCTAGAAAGGGTAGGCTGGAATCCTTTTCTTTCTCCATCGTGAATTTGATGGTGGTGCGAAAGCTGTTTATATGGTTCAAAAACTCGTCCAACTCGGCAGCGGTCCCTTTCCAAATGATGAAAGTATCGTCCACATATCTAAGCCACATCTTTGGTTTCACGGGAGATGATTCTATCACTTGGCCTTCGAACCACTCCATGTAAATGTTGGCTATTACTGGTGAGAGTGGTGATCCCATTGGTAATCCATCGTCCTGGGAGTAGAATTCTTCTTTTATCTAGAACAGACAGACAGACAAAACATCTATACCCATTGAAGGAGTAATTGATCTGGTGGGATGTTGCATTAATAATTCTTATTTCCAGATAAAAGAAGAATTCTACTCCCAGGACGATGGATTACCAATGGGATCACCACTCTCACCAGTAAAAGCCAACATTTACATGGAGTGGTTTGAAGGCCAAGTGATAGAATCATCTCCCGTGAAACCAAAGATGTGGCTAAGATATGTGGACGATACTTTCATCATTTGGAAAGGGACCGCTGCTGAGTTGGACGAGTTTTTGAACCATATAAACAGCTTTCGCACCACCATCAAATTCACGATGGAGAAAGAAAAGGATTCCAGCCTACCCTTTCTAGATGTTCTGGTTAAACATAACAATAATCACATCAGTACGTCAGTCTACAGAAAACCCGCACACACAGGCCAATACCTCAACTCCGCTTCGAATCACTCAATGAGCACAAAGAAAGGAATAATCAGGACACTGTTCAGGAGAGCGACAACAATTTGCAGCAATCCCCGACTCATGGAACAGAAAATATCTAACATCGAAAGGGACCTGATACAAAGTGGTTACAACAAGAAGATAATAACAAGGGCTATCGCGGAATGTCAACAGAACCACACGAGAGGAAAACCCGAATTGCCAGATGATAACCATACCTTATCTGAAGGGATTATCCGAGAAGATAAGGCGAATCGCTCAGCAGTACAACATCAAAACAGCGTTCAAGTAGGACAACACCTTAAGAAGCAGGCTGACCAAAACTAAACCAGATGGACCCCCGGACAACAAGAATTGCGTATACCTTGCGCCCTGTGAATGTGGAGATTCATACATCGGTGAAACGAAGAGAACTCTTAATGTTAAGATTGGAGAACATCAAATACACACACGAAGAGCCGAAACATCGAAATCGGGAATTGCTGATCACGCATGGACAAAACATCACAACATTAATTGGAACGATGCTAGGATTATCCACCGGGAACAGAACTGGCGAAAACGAAAATTCAAGGAAGCTGCTTTCATCCAACAGAACCATGAAGTTTTCAGTAAACCAGTGTTGAAGTGGCAAACGCGTGGCGACCAATCCTGGCGCGTATCAGTGGTCTCAAGCTCCTCTCCTCGCCCAATGGGAGAGACGCCCAACACGGCACGACTGATCAAGGGAGTATATAAAGATCAATCCAAACTCTGATAATCAGTTTACACTTGAAAACGTTTAGAGATACCCAACTAACAGAAACGTCGTGTATATTAATTGTATAATTTTATTTTTTCACCATTTTCCAACTTATTATTTACTAATCTCATTTCATTTCTTTTTTTTTTCAGATAATACTAATTCATTGAATTTAATTTTTCAGCTATTTTCTTTTGTTGCCATTTAATAATAAAATTTTCCTTTCTTTTATTTTTGTTTCAGATATATATTTTTATAGACAATGGAAGTCCAGAATTCCACAAATACAGAAGAAACATTGTCGAAACCATTCAAACTAACACAAGAAGAGATTAATAGAAACAGTTTGTTGCTGAAGGTATTAACGTCGTTTCTGCGGAAGATGACGCCGATTGTGTCATCGTCGTCCAGGGAATTAAGCATGTGCAAAGTAATAATACTACTGTTGTTATGCGAACTGATATAGATCTTTTGGTTTTACTTATGTAGTAGTTCCGTTGATTTTTGGCTTTCTCGTGGCTCCTCTACATGCTGCTCGTGATTGTTTGAGTTCAACCCTAGGAAACTTCTAAAGGTCTCTCTTAGTCATAAAAATTAAGGTACTCCTAAAACTCATTTATTTATTGACTTTAACGATTTCATCAATGACTTTCGAAGTGAACTTCTCGTATTAATATCTTGTAATTGTAAAACATTGTGTGTTACAAACTGTAGTTTTTTTTAAGAGGTGGGACGTGTGCCCTCTCACACGCGCCCGACCTCCGTACAATTTTGGCTTCGTTAACTTGAACATTTAGCCATCAATTCACTATAATGAGGGGAACAACTTAAATCCGGATGGATACAAACACCCAGGAACACGGTGGGAATCGAACCCACCAACTCCGTCAACGAAGACGGCATAGCGCTACCTATAGCCTCTCCGCCACCGGAGCTCCCAAACTGTAGTTGCCGTAATGCTTGGTTTAATTGCACGTCTATGTGTGGACACTGTAGTGGAATGATTTGTAACAATATTTCGGACATACTCAAAGAAACGTTAGAAGATGATCCCTTGTGTAAAAGACAATATTAAACACAAAGTAATATTAAACATTAATAGTATCCGCTGCGCAGGGAATAATCAGTTAAAATGTTTCATTCCTTAAAACTCAATTAGTTTGCCAAGCATTAACATTATTTCGTAGACTATCAGTGACACCAGTAAACCATAAACTTTTATATCAATAAAATTGCAATATTGTAGTGAAAACTTAAAGAGAACGTCACTACATTGTTACTCCGTTTGTACTGAATAACTATTCAAGATCATGTACAGTATATGTAGCGGTGCACCTTTCGGTGAGCCATAACGCCCTTGCTAGGAGCGGCGACGCGGTGTCCACTACTGTTTCACCTCTCTCTATGAACGCATCTTTTTAACGGTGAGCGTTATGAGCATCACCTCTTAGAGTCCTTACGCACTAGCGGTTTTTTTTTCGAGGGACCTACAGTTTAACGCCGGTTCCGAACGGCCAATGGGCTTGTAAACGATGTACATTACCCAACAATTTAATCATACATATAGAACCACTAAATTCCGGACGTACACAATACCCAAGAGCAAGGTGGGACTCGAACCCACAAACCTCGGTTGAGCACTAGCGGTTAATCGAATAGGCGGTTAAACCACTTTTTCCAGTTTTATATGCAACCGCTTGTGATCGTAGTGCGTACGATCACAAGCGGTTGCAAATGAAACTGGTAAAAGCGGCTAGCCGCGCAGTTCAACCGCCTAGGCGGTTAACCGCTAGTGCGTAAGGAGCATTATCTCGCTTCATGCATTCAACGTTTTGAGTCTTTGCATCGGATTCATCAAAGTTTTTACTGTGATTAAAAGTTTGATATCTGAAATTTTTATTGTTCAAAAAATCGTTATCTAATATCTGGCATATAATGGTGGTACACGCAAGTTCTGAGTTTTCCAGCTTTTTTTCTGAGCCGCTAGCAGGAAAACTATTTTAAGTTTGTGTTATATTTTCTCTTTCCGAATTTTGCTTCGTCTATTTATACCATTTTTTCTTCCCCTCCTAATCGTTCTAAATTGTTAAATACTACAGCTATACTTCTCTACAGTCAATGAACCAATGTTCCGCCGTTTTGCTTGTATATTGCATTTCTATTTCGATTACCTGTTTGTAATCTGTACCTAGCCAAATTGCAACAGGTTTCTTGGATTCTGAAAAAAAAATTATTTTTCGAATCATCTGCTAATCAATGGAGAGAATTTGCTTGTAGCAAATCACATGTCCGTGAATTCTACAACGTCTTGACATTTTGTGTGACGTCGTGCATTCCGACAATGTGTATTTCCCGCATTGTGCTTTTTGGATTGAATTTGAAATTGACGTCTTATTTTCACAGACCTTTATTGACCTTTGAGTTTATGAATTAAATATATTGGTCTATGACTTTGTACTTGCTTTGCGTTGATTACATTACCTCTCGTATTCGAATTGCTTTTGTAAATGGTAGTTAGCCCTACATTGAACATGGTCGTATTCCGCTTTAGTCGAAGATTGTAAAGAAAATGAGTAAAATAAATTATAAATACCAGAGAACAAGTTTGTACTTGTAGTGGTTATAAATCACCAAATTACATGAATTTACAAAAACATACAATAGAAAAAAAAGGAAATGAGTGATTAATATAGGTTGTAGGAAATATTTGTCATACCGAGTCTTATTAACTGATATTTTTCAGCGGGAACATAGGTATTGATAATTCACTTAAGTTTTTGGAAAACTTGTCTGTTAAACATCAATATCAAAATTCTTTCCTTTTAAGATGGTCAAGTTATAATGTATTTTGAGATACTCGGGTAGACAGTATAATGCCTATACTTCTAAAATAGTGTCAACAATTGTGTTCCTTATAATGTATTATTTCAATAACTATCATGAGAATTTACGCTAAACAAGAAAATATGCTTTTCGAGTTCGAGAATGATATTGCCATTAAATTTTGAAGTCGATTACTCGGAGAACTATGATCTAGAAGTGGAGTTCTTTTCGTAGTTTGAGCATATTAATAAGTTAGCAAAAATAATTTAATGTTTAGTTACTTTCACTGCATATCGTTGCCCACTTTTTCGACCATAACTAATTAATAATGCTTGACAATAGTTAAGAATATTTTTTTAAAAAATTATCGGTGAGAAAGCGACAAAATTTAATCTCATATTCAGCCTTTTCAGTCCAAATCAAGTGAGAATTAGAAACTCTAACAAAATCGTAACATTAGGGAGAGAGAAGCCCATATTGACAATTTTCATATTATTGTAATTTAGCCTGTTCAAATCTTTTTAGATTAACTTAAATTTCAGATATACTATCATATTCTTAGCTATAAACAAAAATAATTACTGCGATTTGTCTGATGTGCATCTTCGTTGAGCACACATACGGCATTCATTCAAAGTTATGAAGTGAAAGTGTACAAGTAAAATAAACAATTCACAAAGCCTCGCAAACCGCGTTTGTAACATATTTTGTTTCTAAAATAACTCTGAAACCTACTTCAAGTTATGACTCAAAAAAAAATTGATCTGGCAGTGCCAGCTTTCTTGGTTGGAGGTGGAAGTCTTGTAACGATATCTTCCAAGCTAACCCAGCATTCTTTTTTACTTCCTGACAAAACAAACATTTGTCCTGGTGTTAGTTTTACAAAATTGATGGGGTGTTAGCCATCTTTATTTTTTCTATAATTTTTCTCACAAAATGTTTCATATTTTGTCGTAAATTTAACAAGAACAAAATCATTTATAGAGAGGCTAAATCCATGCAATTCGATTTCTGCTTCTTCATCCTCAAAGACTGATGGACATTTTCTGTTTTCTTTCTTTGAATTTTTTTTCTGTTCACTTTCCAATATTTCTTGCTCTATTCTAATTTTGTCAGGCGTTTCGGTTAAAACTGTTAAATTTATGTTCTAACCACGGAGACTTTCGTGTCAAAGACAGTAGTGTACAACACAAACCCTTTATTAAATATAAAATTGAGAATAGTTAAATACAATAAAACTGTTAAATACAATAATACTGTCAAACTAACTACTTCCAGAAACTACTAGTTCAATTAATTTCCACGTTATTTTGAAAATTCAACACTTCCTCCCAAAATCAACATATAAACTTTCATTTCATTTGTATGAACTTTCATTTCATTTGGCAAATTGACCAAGCAATTGAGATAAAAAGGTAGTTATACTTTGCGTCTACTTCGAACTAACTGATTCTCATTATCTTCCGAGGTTTGTGGATCAGGATCAACATTAAAGTCACTCAGAGATTTTACATCAATTGAATGAGATTCAATTGCTCCGGAATCTTGCGAATCAACTCAATTCAATTTGATTTCCAATTGAACTTTCTTTTCCAGGACATTTTCAGACTTGAAAAAAATATGTCTTGTTATTATTACTCCGTTATCGTTAGGCAACCACGCCCTGTAACCGTATTTCTCTCCACAGTATCCCGCTAAATGATCTTTCACACTTTTCTTATCCCATTTCTGCCTACGCTGTTTAGGAACATGCACATAATAATCAGTTCCAAATATACGGAGATTATCTATTTTTGAACTCGTACCTCTCCAAGCTCAATCGGTGTTTTGTCTTTCACACTTGTTGGACCTGTACGATTCAAAATATGACAAGCTGTATTGACACCTTCAGCCCACAGATTGGTTGGCATATTCTTCCTGTTGATCATAGTCCTGGCGCTCTCAACCAGAGTTCTATTCTCTCTTTCCGCTGAGCCATTTTGTTGGGGACAATATGGCATAGTGATTCGAAAGTTTATACCATATTTCTGGAGAACTTTCCTTACTTTTGTGTTGTCAAACTCTTTTCCACAGTCGCTCATAAATTCCACGATTTTATTGCCAGCTACTTCAGCTTCCTTAATGAATGTTTGCAAATTTACTTCCGACTTTGTTTTCATGAAGAAAAAGTATTTAGCGCTCACCCAAAGAATTTTCTTGCATAGGTCCACAAACATCAGCATGTATTAATTCACCTGCTCTCGAAGATCGATTCTCTCGTGATTTAAATGGTTCCCTATGTTGTTCTCCGAATATACAACCTTCACAGAAATTATCGTCATTTTCCGGGACTACATCTATATTATGACGTTTTAAAATTTCTCTGACATGCTTTTTATTCTGATGACACATTCTTTCATGCCGCAATTGAATACTTTCTGCAACACATAGTTCGGCAGAAGTTTCAGGAATGCAAACTTTCATATCCAGCACATAGAGACCTCTTGATGTTCGCTTTCCTATCAATTTCGTGACACCATTTTTAATGAACTAACAAAAATTGTTATCAGCTTTAAATTCGAAGCCTTTTGCAAGTGTTTGTCCAACAGAAAACAAGTTTTTGTTCGCTTCAGGAACGAACCACACGTTCTCAAGATGGTTTTTGAACCATTTATCTTGAATCCTCATTTCAACATTGATTAATCCTTGACCGTGCGCCAAAATGACTGATCCATTTCTAAGTTCGATTTCTTTTGGAGAAGAGAATGTTTCATACTTAACAAAGTACTCTTTTCTATTTGTCATGTGTGCAGAAGCTCCTGTGTCAGCTATCCATTCTTTAATGTCTGCAAATTGACACAGATAATTTTTCTTCGTACATGGAAAAGCATCTCCCTCAATTTTATGCAATTTCTTCGAAGCAGCTTCTTTTTTTGTAGTCGCTTCGGGCAATTTACAATACTTTATAGAACTAGAACTTATTTGACTATAAATACTAAATACAATGTATATAATGCGTTCTTTCTCTCACATGTGAGATATCTGATTGCGGTATGGGGAACATGTAGCAATTTAAATTTTGGTAGAATGCAGATTCTGCAAAATAAATTCACAAATATACTGTTCAATATTGATAGACGAACTAGAACAAAGCAAATTTACACCGATCTCAAACTGTTTGATTTGGCTAAGCTGAAAGAACTGGAGCAATGTAAGCTCATCTATAAAATAGTTCATGGAAAACAGAAATCGAACACAGAGTATAGGTTCTTGAGGGATGTTCATTCACATAACACCAGGAAATTATGTAACATATATTTGACTAATGTAAGGAGTGAATTTGGGATCAATAATACAATTTCCAAGGCATTTTCTGTTTATAATCAGTTACCTGGCTCAGTGAAGGAAATAGATGGAATCAGCAAATTCATTAGAAGTATGAATATGTATTTGAGTATGACATAGTTCTGGCGTTGTGATGGTTCCTTTCCTCTAGTTTTTATTTTCACGGTTTATTTGAATGATTCTGGTTTTGCTACAGATCTTGTTTTAATTTAGAAGTTTACTTAAGTTATAACGATTAGAATAAGGGTTTGATCTCATTTTTTGGACCTGTTGGTTAATTATAAGGTTGATTATTAGTTGATTTTGTCACATGGTTTAGTAATCAGGTTGGTTTGTGTTTATCTAGAGTATTTATTTATATTTTATTACAATTATATCTAAATTTAATTCAATATTTTTCAAACACTTCTGTATGTTTGAATACTTCGATACCAGTGCTCTCAGGCATTGTTTAGAAGTAACATTTAATTATGTAAAGAAATTATTATGATTTAATGAATAAAGATGATTTAAAAAAAAAAAAATTTTGGCGAAATGTCCGACTTCATGACATTTAAAACACTTTCTGATGGGTGTAGATCTAACCTCCCTATCAACTTTATCGAAAATTCTCCTTTTCCAGGATGATTTTGCAACGAATGCACTCGATTCCTTTCCCAACGATTTTGCAGGTAATCGCATTTCTATCAGGCGCAAACGTTCGGTGAGTTTATTGATAGTCCTTTCATCAACAGGAACTGATTCCTATACACTTTTGAATTCAAAGTAGTCTTTAGGAAGAGTAGACATCATTCTACTCATGAGCAACAGATCTGGCAGTTCCGTATGAACTAGTCTCTTCATCATTTAATTGATGAAAATTTCTTTGAAGACGTGCGATATGTGTTGCTATATCTTCGCTGAAATCATATTGACTACTGAAAATTGCTCCATGAGTCTATCAACCCGTTGTCCTGAACTTTGTTCATAAACTAATATAAGTTTTTCCCATGTAGTATATGCGTTATTACATGTTGTAGTAAACTCCACGTTCACATCGTTCATACTTCCAACAAGTATCAATTGAGCAAGGGCATCACTTTTCTTAAACTTCTTCACCTCAGTATCATGACGAGCTTGGACTTCTGCAGACGCATTTTCACATGGCTTTTCAGGCATCTTGCTTTCACCTATCACAATATCCAAAATCTCATGATGACGCAAAAGCAACTCAATTTGTCTTCGCCACTTCATCCAATTCGAAGCTCCTTCCAGTTTTTCAATCTGCGGTTTGTATTCCATTTCGAAAACTCTTTATACGTTTCGAATAAACTATTCAACAAGGTTCTTCACTCCGTTCAGTTATATTTCTCAGTAGGCTCAGCAATGTCTGGGCCCATAACCTGTTAAATTTATGTTCTAACCACGGATACTTTCGTGTCAAAGACGGTAGTGAACAACACAAACCTTTTATTCAATATAAAATTAAGAATAGTTAAATACAATAAAAAGTGACTCTTGACTTTTTAGAACTGTCAAACTAACTACTTCCAGAAACTACTAGTTCAATTAATTTCTACGTTATTTTGAAAATTCAACAAAAACCACGGAGAAGGTTTTCCTTTTGGAATGTTGGAACTTGCTGTGGGTCTTGTCGTTTCGGCAAGGGTCGAATGTTTTCAGGGGTGAGATTATAGTCATTCTTATCAGATGTTACCATTACTGGTGTTAAAATAACAGACGACATCATCTTCAATTAAGAAACCAAGAGGAGGTTGATGGAGTTTCGTTATGGATATAGGCTTGAAACGAATTTTTTTTTGAAGAAAAATTCGTTTAGATCGTTAAGAACAACATCTTAATGATATTTGTAGAATTCTGGACTTCCATTGTCTATAAAAATATATCTGAAACAAAAATAAAAGAAAAGAAAATTTGATTAGTAAATGGCAAGGAAAGAAAATAGCTGAAAAATTAAATTCAATGAATTAGTAGTATCTGAAAAAAGAAATGAAATGAGATTAGTAAATAATAAGTTGGAAAATGGTGAAAAAATAAAATTATACAATATACACGACGTTTCGGTTAGTTGGGTATCTCTAACCGTTCTCAAGTGTAAACTGATTATCAGAGTTTGGATTGATCTTTATATACTCCCTTGATCAGTCGTGCCGTGTTGGGCGTCTCTCCCATTGGGCGAGGGTAGGAGCTTGAGACCACTGATACGCGCCAGGATTGGTCGCCACGCGTTTGCCACTTCAACACTGGGTTTACTGAAAACTTCATGGTTCTGTTGGATGAAAGCAGCTTCCTTGAATTTTCGTTTTCGCCAGTTCTGTTCCCGGTGGATAATCCTAGCATCGTTCCACTTAATGTTGTGATGTTTTGTCCATGCGTGATCAAGCTCCTACCCTCGCCCAATGGGAGAGACGCCCAACACGGCACGACTGATCAAGGGAGTATATAAAGATCAATCCAAACTTTGATAATCAGTTTACACTTGAGAACGGTTAGAGATACCCAACTAACCGAAACGTCGTGTATATTGTATAATTTTATTTTTTCACCATTTTCCAACTTATTATTTACTAATCTCATTTCATTTCTTTTTTCAGATACTACTAATTCATTGAATTTAATTTTTCAGCTATTTTCTTTTCTTGCCATTTACTAATCAAATTTTCTTTTCTTTTATTTTTGTTTCAGATATATTTTTATAGACAATGGAAGTCCAGAATTCCACAAATACAGAAGGAACATTGTCGAAACCATTCAAACTAACATCTTAATGATAATTTGCCTTAAACCTTTTTCCCAATTTCCATCAAGATAATAACGGAGGTATTTTGAAGAAAATCTGTTTTATATAATTATTCTATCTGGAAAATAGTCGCTTCTAGCATTTTTCTCTGATCAGAAAAAGTATTAGATCAATAGAAAAAAATTATAAATTCAAATTATAATTAAAATGTTGTTCGTTGATTATCAAAACGAATTGTTGTTCAAATTTCATATTTCCATTCTGATCATAAATATACTTGAGAAAATAAATATTTGTCTCATAACAATAAGCATACATTGATTGACGAATATCAAATCTTTATTTATATTCATAACACAGAGACTGAAAATTCACTTCGAACAAAAAATCTTCGAAAAGAAAAAGTGAGCTGAAAACTATCTTTTATGAGAACATTGAAAAAAGGTTACATTAATTTCTTTCGTGATAAAGAAAGCTCAATCTTCTTTGGTGGAAAAATTACTCAGTTTTAAAATAACTACTTACCTACCTATTCCAAAATCAGTAATAGCTTCAGTGCAGTCAATGGAAAATAAACGATTCAAGAAATGCAGTAGCCTCAGTCCTGATTAATCATTCGTACCGGCATAACGCATCATAATATATGAGATCATTTTGTAAGTTTCTATTTTACTTGAATTGAAGGAGCATTTTTTTGCAATCATTGAAATGGAATATCGAAAACATCAAATTATTTTAACTAATTGGAATCTGATTTTCAATGAAAAAATATTATCATAATATTTTTAATTTGATTACTTCAACGACTACACTATTAACAGAGCGGAAATTTTTACAATAATCGTTAATTTCTTCATAACAAGAAACGGCATGGTGGGCGATTAATTAATCTTTCAATATTCAGTCCATTCCTTTGCATAATTTATCGCCAAACTTTAATCTAGAATTAATTGATACATATATATATATATATATATATATATATATATATATATATATATATATATATATATATATATATATATATATATATATATATATATATATATATATATATATATATATATATATATATATATATATATATATATATATATATTACTTACTATTTTTGCCTGCGTTGTACCTACCGTTATTTAGATACTTGAATTTTATTTTCCAGTAATTACTGGCCTTTTGAAATGAAAAAACGACTTATTGAATTGTTACCGCTTCGTCATGTAAATTCATGACTTTCTTGAATAATCAAAAGATTCGAGAAAGTCATGAATATACATGACGAAACGTTAACAATTTTAATAGGCCTGTTATTGCTAAGCTGAAAAAAAAAAGTAAATATATATATATATATATATATATATATATATATATATATATATATATATATATATATATATATATATATATATATATATATATATATAGGGTTATTTAAATTCGAGTCTGCATGGGGATTTCGATAACGGTAAGAGATAGAGGTTTGGTTGAATGAGGAACAAGTAGCGTATTTCAGAGGTTAATTATATGAATGAAGAAAATCTGACCTAGCTTTTATAGTTCTGGAGTTATACAGAAAAAATCAGAAATTTCGAAATTCTTCTTCTGCCTATATCTTTTAATTTTACGAAGGTTTTTTGAAAATTTTCCCACTTTTCCATATCAACTTTTTGTAGCCTTTCCAAATATCAGAGTAAAATGTAACAGAGTATCGTACACATTCGGCCACCCTCAACTTTTCATTTTCAAATACGGACCTGTATTTTTTATTGCGTTTTTTTCAAATGCCAAGAGTTATGTTTCATAATGACGTTTTATTTTTATCTATATTATAAGGTGTTTTTGAAATATTGAATTAATACTAAGCATTCTATACCTTATTCAATGATATTTTTTTTATTACAGCAGAAATCGAAAATTTTACTTTTAACAGTTCAATATTTCCAAAACACTCTGTTATTCAGATGAAAATACAACAACAATATGAAACATGATTCTTGGAATTGAAAAAAATGCAATAAACATAGAGGTCCTTATAAGAAAATTTAAAAATTGAGTGTTGCCCAATTGATACGATACCCTGTATATAATTTTTATTCAGATATTTGGATAGCCTACAAAAATTTGCAATGGAAAAGTGAAATTTTGTTTGCAAAAATTCCTAAAATGAAAAGATATAGGCAAAAGAAGAATTTTGAAATTTTCGATTTTTCAGTTATAACTCCAGAATTAAACTAGCTAAATCAGTTTCTTTTTATCCATATAATTGACCGCTGAAATATGCCAGTTTGCTCCGTTTTAACCATCTCTCTATTTCTTACCGTTATCGAAATCCCCATGCATAGACTCGAAATTGAATAGCCCTGTATATATATATATATATATATATATATATATATATATATATATATATATATATATATATATATATATATATATATATATATATATATATATATATATATATATATATATATATATATATATATATATATATATATATATATATATATATATATATATATATATATATATATATATACATGTGTGCAGCACTTACGGTTTTACCGGAAGTAGTACCTACTTTGTTATTCCAAATAGAAAACCCTATACATCTTCACATTTATGGATTCCTTATCAAATTTCAAGGTGAGTTTGATGATACAAAATTATTAGCGGATTTCGAGATATTTGCAATTTTTCTCGAAATTTTACGTTTATAACAGTTAACAAAGTTCTTAATAATTCAGCGCCCACTAAAGTCAAATGAACCAAATTTGGCACAGGATTTACTGATGTATTCACCTACCGCAGACATGGATTTATTTTCTGAAAAATCTACATTTTTTAAATGAGAACCACCATTTTTCATAAATTTATCGCATTCGACATACAAAAATGCTTAAAATTTGTCATATGATGTATGTGGCTAAAAAAAAGCAGTTTATAAGTTATAAGCAAATCGACCTGAATGCAAAGCTTCGGTTTAATTTTTATTGAAACTTAGATGGAGTTGGACTTGACTTCCACCTGACTTGAAAATGTCAAGAAAAGAACTCATAGCATTATTCTTATGGTTTATTTACTGAATTTTTTTATTTTTCATTTATTGTTAATTATAGTCACTTCAACTACTATGGTCATTTCGTCACTAGTAAGAGCTCTACAAGTCAAACTTATCGCTAACAAAATACATATACTTTATATTATAATTAAAAACAAAATTTGATATGAGAAGATTTCCTAGATAGAACAGTCTACAATTAAGAAGCATCGTTAATATAGTACAGCTAGTTAAAATAGTGATACTACATATAATAATATATGAGTAATATGAGGAAAAATATATAAACAAACGATAAACAAACAAATAAATAAATAAAACATTATCTGTATGATCACAACTTTGACAAAACGTTGATATCCCTAAGGAACGCAAGGACACAAGAGATAGCTTCTCTATCTCCAAGGTTGCTTATAAGTAATCTCTGAATACTATGCCTGGATCTTTCTTGGGTGTATGAAGGGCATTCCAACAGTATATGGCGCACAGTGGGGGAGACCCGGCAGTCATCACACAAAAGCGCCACTCGGCCACTGAGCAGATGCTGGTGAGTAAGGGCTGTATGTCCGATGCGCAGCCTATGTACTTTGATAGTTTCCGCCCTTCTTTGCGAAATGTCAAAATAAGGGACCAAAACAGTAGGCTTAATTTGTCTCAGCTGGTTATGGGACCGAGCCCATTCCTCTTGCCATATGTTCCAGACCCTACTCCTCAAATAAGCTTTCGCATCAGTGGACTTCATCAACACATCTGCAGTACCATCTAACGATGCCTGCCTCGCAGTAGCGTCCGCAAGTTCATTTCCTCGGATACCGACATGACTAGGTACCCAGAGGAAGGTGACTTGGCATCCCTGTTGTTTTAGGTGACTCAACTGGCCTTGAATATCCTGTGTCAGAGGGTCTGTGGTGTAAAGGGCCGCCAAACCCTACAAAGCACTGAAAGACAACGCATTGAGCAGTACAACAGTGATTGCCATATTGCATACTGCTCAGCGCAGTATACAGATGCTTGTCTGTTCAGCGTCCAGGTATATTTCTCCGTCTCGCCGACCACAAAAGCGCATCCCACGCCGTTTTCCGATATCGATCCATCTGTGTAAATGACTGCATGTTCTCTATATTTGTCTATAATCGATAGAAATTTTTGACGATAGATAGCTGCAGGTATCGAGTCTTTGGCTGAGCCTCCCATTCTTAAATCGACCATAATTTTGGGTAATGTCTAAGGAGGGTTATCACTCCTGCCTCTAAATCGTACGGTTGATACTCTGTTCCAGAAACTCTCCCAATCGAGCTCTCACAGGTCTTGTTATTGTTGGACGTTGTGAATACTGATCATACTCTCCAAACAAAAATAATTTATTTGGGTGATGCTCATGGGAACACCAATACCGTTCGAAGTCTGCATATTCATACGTCTGTATTTCAACGGCAGAGAACCTGACTCGGCGTAAGGACTCATCACGGGAGATGATGGAAAAGCACCTAAGCAGTACCGAATAGCTGCATTATGCACCCTGTCCAATTTTTCAAGCAGAGACCTGCGAACGGATGAATAAACAATACACCCATAATCTAATCGCGATAAAATAATAGCCTGATAGACCTGCAGAAGCATTTTATGTTCAGCACCCCATTTAGTATGTGCCAGGACCTTTAGTATATTCAAATAGCCCAAACACCCAGTCTTGAGTTTGTTGATATGTGGCGCCCAGGTCAAAGAACTGTCAAAAGTCAGACCCAAGAATCACAGACTCCACACACCGAATGGCAGTATTTCCTAAGTAGAGCACAGGGCATGTGGTGTCCTCAAACGGCAAAAGTGCATACACCGCGTCTTCTCTTCGGAGAACTCGAAGCCAATACGTGCACCGTTAAGTAAAATTATATCATTCGCTCTCTGTAATTTGACTCTTATTTGACCGATAACTGGACCATCAGTAGAAATCGCAAGGTCGTCGACATACTGACACCTCGACACTGATTAATCTATTCCTGTTGCAATTTCGTTTATTGCAATATAAAACAAGGTGCAACTGAGCGTAGAGCCCTGTGGTACACCATTTTCAAGCAGTCTTGGATCTGACAATGCATTACCTATTCTAACCCGAAATCAGAAAAGAGCCTACAAACCTAGGTACCTCAAAGACCGAATTTGTACAGTTTCTCTAAGATTCCGAACCTCTAAGTCATGTCATATGCTCCTTTTATATCAAAAAATACTGTAACCAAGTGCTCCCGCTTGGCAAACGTATCCTGAATAGCATTTTCTAGGTGGACAAGATGGTCGAGCGTGGAGCGTCCTTTTCGGAAGCCTGATTGATATGGTGCGTAGAAATTGTGCTTTGCCAAGTACCACTGAAGACGATTATTGACTATTCTTTCCATAAGCTTACCCATGCAGCACGTGAGACTGACAGGCAGATAGCTTGTTGGAGAAAGGGGGTCTTTCCCGGGTTTGAGCAGTGGCACTACAATTGCTTCCTTCCATTGCGTTGGATACGTACCATTTCGCCAAAACTCGTTATAGAGATCTAATAATAACTCTTTCATTTCAGCTGTCAGATATACAATGAATTCATATGGTATTCGATCTGGGCCTGGTGCTCCTTTACCAGCTTCTTGGATTGCAGTTTCAAATTCGTGTGATGTGAAGGGTAGATTGTAATCTAATGGACAGTCAGTAGAGAAATCCAAATTTATTTCCCTATCATGCTTCGACCTGAGAAACTCGTTATTATAGTTTGCGGTACTACTGACTCCCGCAAAATGTTCTGCAAGCATGTTAGCAATTTCTACAGCTGTTTCCACTATAATACCTTGGCTCTGCATGTGTGTTATCTTAAGATCCCGACCTTTACCAGACATGGCTTTAATTTTACGCCAAGTCTCATTAACATCTGCGTTTGAAGTGATGCTCGATGTATATTCCTGGCAAGATTTCTTTTTGCTTACAAGGATAACTCTGCGTGACAATGCACGTGCTCTCTTGAATGCAATGTGGTTATCCACTGAGGGATTTCTATGATAGTTGCGAAATGTGGCTTTCTTGTTAGCAACAGCGATTTTCACCTCCGCATTCCACCAAGGAAGAACACGTTTTATACGTGTCTCCCGCGTTTGTGGAACACTTACCTCAGCGGCATCACGAATGGCCTTTGTCATATTATCAACAGTAAGTATGGCTGGTGGGAAGAGGCTTTGAGAGAAACATTCCCAATTTGCCCTAGAGGTGATCCATTTTCTAACCATTGTTCGCTCTGTTTCGGGTGAGTTGGATTGGATAACGATCGGGAAATGCACTGTTGTGCAGATCTTCGAGTGTTTTCCAACCTATTTGAGGCGCCATTACACTTGAAGCCATAGAAAGATCTAGAGCAGTGAAATTATTAGAGAGAACATTGTGGAACGTTGGAGAATCATCGTTGAGTAGGACAATGTCGTCCCTATTTAGCCAGGTTTCGAGTATTCTACCTTTCATGTCTGTTTTCAGCGATCCCCATAAAGTGTTATGCGCGTTGAAATCTCCAACGAGAATGAATGGCGTCGGAAGCTGCGCTACAAGGTCGCTGAATTCCTCGATCCTCCAACCAGCATCAGGAAAGTAGATATTACAGACCGTGATGCCCATCGACATTCTGAGTTTGATCGCAACAGCCTGCAGCGGTGTGTTAAGGGCAACCTCAGTATAGCTTGCATCACTCCTTATAAAAAATGCCACTCCACCACATGCTCGCCGGTCTGCATTGAAGTCACGCCTCACCATGTTATACCCTCGTAGGGAGTATAACCGATCAGGTCTGAGATGGGTTTCTTGCAAACACAAACATATAGGGTCCTGTTCTTGCAAAATCATTTTCACATCACAGTAGTGACTAATGAGGCCCCTACAGTTCCATTGAATAAGTTTGAACATGAAGAGTAAAATGAACTAACACACAAATAAATATGGACCAAAAACTTTGACGTGAATCTATATACATAAACAGAACTAGATATAAATAAACTATGTTTTGAGTAAATAAGTGCATGAATAGACTTTGATGAGACAATATATACACAAGGAAATTTGTACCAAACACATATCTGTAAAATGTATATGAATAAATAGATATATACACGACTAGATAAACAATTTTTGAATGAATAGGTGTATAAATAAACTCTTATAAAAAATTTGATAAAAACTTCAGAATGAACACAGAATGAAATGATCAAGAAGTTGGCTTTCGAAGTCGTCCTTTCTGCCAGCCCTTCTTTTTCCTGACTGGGGGGACATGTGCTCTCGCCGAATCAGATGCCTCCTTTCAATCAGCATCTTCGTCCGATTCTTCATGAGCCCCTTTTTTGCAGGACTCCTCCATCACCTCCGGCCTTTTCCGCTTCTCTCGTCTGCCAGCACTGCTGTCACAAAGTAAAGCTTCTTCAGTCGAAGGAGGTGGTAGTAATTTAGTTAGATCAGGGTGGATATTGAGATTCACCCTGCTTACCGTTGTTGATGGGTTGCTTGCACCCATGAGGCCTTTCACTGTCTCTACTATTAATGGAGTTAACTTTTTTATTAACTCTGATATTTTATCAGGTTGTGAATTCACTGCCGTAGAGGCAGGCGCTCTTGCATATGATACATTGGGTTTAGGCGTTACGCTCTCTAACTTTTTTTGCCTCGAAATAAGAAATGAGATGTAGAGTTTTTATTCGTTGAATTTCCAATTCCTGCTTGTAAATGGAGCAGTTTTTGGAAGACAAAAATGGTTACCTTTACAGTTCACACAGACACGAATTTCGTCACAAGGAACTCTTCGTGCCTAGTCTTACCACAATGACACATTTCGGCAGGTGCAGAAGACCTGGCGGAAATATGGCCGAACTTCATGAATTTAAAACAGGGCTGAAAGGTCTAACCTCAACGCTGTGGAACGCTATTTTGACTTTGGTTGGTAATATAGGCATATCAAATGTGAAAATGTGAGTTGCTGAATCACACAGCTCACCCTCAAACCTCTTTTTTAATCTTTTAATTCCTACTACTCCTTCTTCTTTCAACTCATCACAGGCCTCTTCAAGAGGGACGTTCAGCAAATCTTTGCAAACAACCACACCTTCAGAGGTGTTCAGAGATCCATGGATGTTTACCTCTACAGGGACATTCAAGAATGACTTAACTTGAGCCAGGTGTTTTGACTGTGCACTTGTTGAAGTTTCGATAAGAAGACCTTCTTTCACTTTTCGGATATTCTTGGGTTGTCCAATTAGTCCGTAAAGCGTTTTGGATATATGAAAGGGATTGGCTTTTGAAAAGTCACCCCCATTCATTTTCTTGATAACCAGGAACCGGGGTACTTGACGTCCCGTCTCTCCAGCAACCAACGTTTTAGATGATCCAGCCGCAATTGTCCGACCCCCTCTTGCTTCCAAAATTGTGTCCATATTCATGCGTGGGCCGTATGATGGAAGGTTGTTCCCCCCAGAATCCATGGAGCAGAATGCTTTTGCAGGGTAGGATTCTCGAGCATTGCTCCTACCTACCTGGGGTATTACTTCCGTTTGATTTCCGTCCATCGAATATATTACCCCTTTATCGCAGGGGTCACACGCCTCTTTAGGTGAGGTAACCATCCGGGGCCAATGCCAGAGTCGTCATCCGTATATCCATCCGATAGGAGGGAGGGGTAAGTATATGATGACCTGAACTCGCTTTCCCAACGTACTAGCGGCCAAGCCCTCTACAGGAAACGTTAAGGATTGGAAAAGGTTGGTAAGTATGTGGGGGTATAGGAAACACGGGATTATAGGGTATAAGGAGTGCGGCAACGGCTGGGATTGACCGTACCACATTTTGGTCAGTCTTAGTTTTCGCTGCTCCCCTCAAGCCTGTTCGACATGGGAAACCCTACAGGAACCGAAGTTCCAGTCGACATAGCCTCACGGTTCTTTACAGGTACTTAAGCCCACACACCACGTCAAGGTGCTGCCCAAGTGGGGTTTATTGACTGAAGTTAGACCTTCAGTTCATTTTAACAATACAACGATAAACAGTCAACCTTAGAAATTTTGATAGCTCCAGTAACTGAAGCAACGCTTATTATGAACATAATGAATAAAAAAGGGGTTTATGAAGATTTAACAAGAGATATTCAAAATTTTGTCCATCTGCTAGCAAACATCTCTCAATTCGAATTTCTACGACTTGATATGTTGCTTTCTTAATTTCTCCATTTGGCAGAAAGCATATTGTATTTCGCACTCTTTCTATGCAGTCCTCTTTTGTAGTTGATGGGCTTGCATAAACCAAGTCCTTAACTCGACCCCAATAGAAAAAATCTAGTGGTGTTAGATCAGATGATCTTGGTGGCCAACTGTTAGCACCATTGTTATCAGACCAACGATCATCGAAAAATTGTTACAGTAGCTTTGCCACATCATTTCCATTGTGTGTAGGACTTCCATCCTATTGGTACCACGAACCTGGTTCAACGTTCGATAACCCTAGTCCTCAAAATATCAATGTAACTGTCTCCTAAAATATGAACGTTATTTTTCGTCCAGAAATGAAAAAATCATTACCTGTTAAATTTTCGTTGTAAATATGTACCGCAACTACTTTATCGTTCCTTATTGCGCAATAAACATTAAAACTCCAAGACTCTTGAAAATTTCTTTCATGGATTGCACGAGGGTTTGAATCACACCAATAATGGCATTTTTTTATTGAAAATTCCATTCTTGGCAATTTTTGCCTCATCCGACCATATCATTTTATCAAGAAAGGTATTATCTTCTTAAATGTTTATTAGAATACTCTCGCAGAACTGTCATCTTTTGCCATAGTCCTGTTCCTTAAGTTGCTGCACCCTTATGTACGAAATTCAAATTCATGTAGGACTCTGAAAATACTAGTTTCAGGTATTAGTTAGTAGCCATACCTAAATCTCTTTCAGCTTCCCTGAAGGAGCATACAGGATAGGCATTGAAATAAGCTATAATATTCACTACATTTTCTTCATTGTCTATGACTGGCCTCACATGTGGTACGTTTGACATTTTGAAGCTACTATGATTTTTAAATTTTTTTATTGTTCGTAAAACAGTGTCTTTACTTGGTCTTGGTCTATTGGAATATCGCTTCTTGGTAATCAGGAGGAATTCAAAGCCACCTTGATCTTAGTTCCAATAAAAATTGCACCGAATTTTTGCATTCAGGTCAATTTGCTTATAACTTAGAAACTGTTTACTTTACCCACATACATCATATGACAATTTTCAAGCATTTTTGTATGTAGAATGCGATAAATTTATCAACATTGGGGATTGCCATTTAAAAAATGTAGTTTCGAACGTTTAATTCAAGCCGAATTTTAAGGCCAATTTTTGGGCATCCCTGAGCTTTTTCTAGAAAATCAATCCTTCCTGAGGTATCTGGATATATCAGTAAATCCTGTGCCAAATCTGGTTTATTTAACTTTGTAAACTGTTAAAATTGAAAAATTTCGAGAAAAATTGCAAAATATCTCATTTTGACATGATAGTTATCAAACTCACCTTGAAGTTTGATAAAGAATTCAAAAGTGTAATGATATATAGGGTCTCCTATTTGAAATAACAAAGTTGGCGCTACTTCCAGTCAAACCGGAAGTGCTGCAGACATGAGAATACTTTCTTTATGTTGATCACTTTGAGCTATCTATGTGTACAAAATTTGAAGTCTATACATTTGTTAGTTTTTTATCTATCGATAGAGAAAGCTCAATATGGAACACCTTGTATATATATATATATAAATATTTAAATAAATATATATATATATATATATATATATATATATATACATATAACATATATGAAATATAAACAATTCACCTATATCCAACATAAATCTTCAATTAAAAGTTCTCTTTCTTCTACGCTCAAGGTTCGAGAGCCTTCATTGGGTGCATTCGCGTTGGGCGCTCACGCGCTTCAAGCGCGCTTTATCGTCCTTTTCTGTGGTCAGCACCACAGAAGTGGTGCTTCAAGCGCGCTTGAAGCGTGTAAGCACCCAACGCGAATGCACCCATTGCAAGTTATTTTTTCAGTCAGTGGCTCTAGTTTTTTTTCTCTTTTTAATTGTTCAATATTAATATAATTTTGAATTTATGTGACATTTTTAGAGTACCATTTTTTTTAGGTTTCAATAAAGTACACACTCGATGTTTGTCAAACACTGAATTGAGGATATTAATATTGGTGGAACTCGTGAGTTCTTTCTTCGATGGAATGTTCATAAATTTTTGTTGATATTGTCTCTTCAATGTTGTAAATCGAACTACTTCATATGTCGTAGGTTCTCTTATTTATTAACTTCTAAAACAAAAACGAGCCGTCTTAATTGAATTCTAGAATATCTTCTTATATGAATGTAAGTGACGTCATCAGTAGGTACTGGAGATTTCCATTTGAATTTAATTTAAATTACAATTAAATTATGAATTTTAAATATTCTAAAAACTTATTACATAAAGTGAACAAGGAAAATTCTTTAATAATTTAAAAAATTATCAAACAACTTTCCAAGGAAGCTGAATACGTATAACCAGCTTCCTTGGAAAGTTGTTTGATGATTTTTTAAATTATTAAAGAATTTTCCTTGTTCACTTTATGTAATGTATGAAATTGACCATGGTCGACTAGTATGTTTTTCATGATTTGATTGTTGTATTTTGCGTATTAAGCGACTAGAATATTCGGAGCGCGCTCTCGTGAGTATATCCAAAGGTTTTAAATCACTATGTTAGTGTGCCTTGGAATCATATACACCACTGTTGTAGAGTAGATATCTTCATATTAGGAGGTACGTGTTTAAGCGACGAATTTCTGCATTTTCAGTCTAAGCGGTGAATTGTTGTTTCCCAATATCTTTGGTGGGATGGCGCTCTGGATTGTTATCTATCCAGTGTTTCTGACCACTATTTGTATTGGGGAACAATTAGAAATTTGTTAATTCACTCCGGGTCAGATAAGCTGCACTGATGAGATCTAATAAGATCGAAACAGCTGTATGCAGATTTTGAGTCGGGGTGACTTGACAATTTCTATAATTCACCGTTCGATTGTGAATGCAGATTTTGCGTTGCTGAATACGTATAACCAGCTTCCTTGGAAAGTTGTTTGATAATTTTTTTTAATTATTAAAGAATTTTCCTTGTTCACTTTATGTAATGTATGAAATTGACCATGGTCGACTAGTATGTTTTTCATGATTTGATTACTAGTTACATATTCTTGTTCCTTGAGAAATTTCATAAATTTCGATATATGTCATTCCTCATAATTTCCTAATTAGGATTCTGAATTTCACAAACCTAATTTCATGTTGACAGTTCTATATTGTTTACATAAGTATATGATTCAAGTTATTCCTATATCTATTATGCGATTCGAGATGCGATTCGAACGGATCAATCTCCGCGAAGTGCAACGCGATTCAATAAAGGGTAGAAACTCACAAAGGATCGCATTTCAATATGCACCACTCCTCGTAAATTTCAACCCTCTAAATCAATCTGCAGAAGTTATGGAGTAAGGAAAATTTTGAAAACTCACGAAAAAACAAGAAATATTTACGAAAAAATAGCGGCGATTGGAAAAATTTACCTAAATTGCAGCTAATTTAATTTGATGGGAGTCGCTGGAGTTGCCAATATGTACCAGGAAAAATATATTTATGAGAACAATAATTAGTACATACAAATGGCGACGGTTGGAGAAATTTACCCAAATTTTAATAGTTTTAGTCCAGGATGCCAGGAACAATTTTTAACATTTATTACTATCAAGCTAATTTTCCGTAAGTAGCTTCATTTTGATGAGACGCTTAACTTTGTCTCTTACATCAATTCTCCATGGTGGTAGCTCACAGGGGTAGCGTAGGTGGAATAGGTCTACGAGTTTTTTCTTGGATCTTAAGAAAACGATTTTCTTGATAAAAATATTCGTCCTACAAAATATCAGGTTTAATCAAAGAGTCCCTTCCTTGTCCTTCCAATATGTATCGATAACGAGGTTATCAAAAATGGTTACTAACTAACTGATTTTTTTACTGTTACAGTATTTATCTATACCACAAGACCATTTTTCTTGCTACTAACTGTAGGACTAAAATATAACATAATAGGTTAGTTTGTTCTCTGTTCAAATGAAACAATGTCCTAAAAGAAAAAAGGTATGTATCACTAGTCCGTTTTCCGTAAGTAGCTTCATTTTGATGAGACGCTTAACTTTGTCTCTTACATCAATTCTCCATGGTGGTAGATCACAGGGGTAGCGTGGATGGAATAGGTCTACGAGTTTTTTTTTGGATCTTAAGAAAACGATTTTCTTGATAAAAATATTCGTCCTACAAAATATCAGGTTTAATCAAAGAGTCCCTTCCTTCCAATATGTATCGATAACGAGGTTATCAAAAATGGTTACTAACTAACTGATTTTTTTACTGTTACAGTATTTATCTATACCACAAGACCATTTTTCTTGCTACTAACTGTAGGACTAAAATATTACATAATAGGTTAGTTTGTTCTCTGTTCAAATGAAACAATGTCCTAAAAGAAAACAGGTATGTATCACTAGTCCGAGGAGAATTGTCATTTATATTTTTCTATTTGTAACAACATAAAGTGAAATCTTTTTCGGAATTTGAATGACTTTATGAAAAACACATGTTTGATTTTCACATTTATTATATTTGACTCTATGACGCGGAATTTCACCACGGGGTGGCTTATTCGGATAGAATAAAAAACAGTATTTCATTCTATCGGAATAAGCCAACGTGATGTGTAGAAACGAGGCATCATAGAGTCAAATATAATACATTACATAAAGTGAACAAGGAAAATTCTTTAATAATTTAAAAAATTATCAAACAACTTTCCAAGGAAGCTGGTTATACGTATTCAGCAACGCAAAATCTGCATTCACAATCGAACGAATTATAGAAATTGTCAAGTCACCCCGACTCAAAATCTGCATACAGCTGTTTCGATCTTATTCGATCTCATCAGTGCAGCTTATTTGACTCGGAGTGAATTAACAAATCTCTAATTGTTGCCCAATACAAATCGTGGTCAGTAACACTGGTCGGATAACAATCCAGAGCGCCATCCCACCAAAGATATTGGGAAACAACAATTCACCGCTTAGACTGAAAATGCAGAAATTCGTCGCTCGAACACGTACCTCCTGATATGAAGATATCTACTCTACAACAGTGGTGTATATGTTTCCAAGGCACACTAACATAGTGATTTAAAACCTTTGGATATACCCACGAGAGCGCCCTCCGAATATTATAGTCGCTTAATACGCAAAATACAACAATCAAATCATGAAAAACATACTAGTTGACCATGGTCAATTTCATACATTACATAAAGTGAACAAGGAAAATTCTTTAATAATTTTAAAAATTATCAAACAACTTTCCAAGGAAGCTGGTTATACGTATTCAGCAACGCAAAATCTGCATTCACAATCGAACGGTGAATTATAGAAATTGTCAAGTCACCCCGACTCAAAATCTGCATACAGCTGTTTCGATCTTATTAGATCTCATCAGTGCAGCTTATTTGACTCGGAATGAATTAACAAATCTCTAATTGTTCCCCAATACAACACTTGAGTCGGGGTGACTTGACAATTTCTATAATTCACCGTTCGATTGTGAATGCAGATTTTGCGTTGCTGAATACGTATAACCAGCTTCCTTGGAAAGTTGTTTGATAATTTTTTAAATTATTAAAGGATTTTCCTTGTTCACTTTATGTAATGTATGAAATTGACCATGGTCAACTAGTATGTTTTTCATGATTTGATTGTTCAAATATAATAACTGTTAAAATGTGTTTTTCTAATGATATTGTTATGGTGTTTTGCCAACTAACGGCCACATCAATTCAAAATTGAAATGACTTTAATTTCAAATAAACTAGGTATAAAATTTGTGTTTTTACATTAAAAAAAATTAATCTTCATCAGATTCATTTCATGATTATTTTGCAGTAAAAAAATATTTCTCGGAATTTTTTCTTGAAGACAAATACGTGGTCGACTGAAAAATCACAACAACGCGAGTCAGTGGTCTCGAACGTCAGTGAGCGGAATCGGTAGAGTCGACCACAGAAATCGGTTTATATTTGAACTTAAAATCGATAAATGAAAAAAAACAATATTCAATCAAATAAAGTTGATTTACCAAACGAAACATACAGATTAACTTACAACAAACTTCAAAGTCATAAAAATTAATGTCATTGAACACTATTTTTGAATATAATAGACTAGTGATAGAAAACCGTAGAGTCTATTTCGCTATTTTGTTTTTACTAAATTAATATGCGAGAATATCCGCTCAACATTGGCATATGAATGAGGAATTAGTAAAACATGAAAGATAAAAGCAGTCAACAGAGGAACCATTTGTGTCATCGCCACGCTTAAGAAACTGACTTTTTCCCAAAATATTTTTAAGTCATCAGGAAATGTTTTGACTTTTTCACAATTTCTTAAAATTCGACACTCTATATCATCAATTTTCTAGAAATCTTTGCTGTGAACAATATCTAGAAAGAGTCTCATAATAGAAACAATCGAATCATCAAATCGTCCTATTTTATTTCTGCTATCTCTGTTAGCTACCTCAATCGAAAATTTTATTATAGACCGGCCACTCAACACGAAAGTTGATAATGTGGAATGAATTGGGTAGGTATACGCTTAGTATTGAACTTTGTTCTATTAGGTACATCAGATGCGAGCGTGTACAAATAATAATGATTATATAACTCATGTATGAATAAGCCAATAGAATCCGTAATTTTGCATAACTACTGAGTATTGATATAGTTATTAACGTAACAAGGCCTATATGTAGCAAATAACGGATGAGGTTGGATATTGTAATCCGAGGCGCAGCCGAGGATTATAACTAACCGAATCCGTTATTTGCGTATCGGCCGTGTGTCGTTAAAAATTTTTCGTAATCCTGTTGAAGGATTATATTTTGATTCCGAAGAAAGAAAAATACCCGCACCTCGCAATTCTACAGAAAAATCCCAACGTCGTGCACTCTGTTGTCATGGAACAGTTTGACAGTTTTATAAACAACGTCAGTTTTTTGTGTTCTCAGGTTCGCTTTAACGACGACCATGGATGAAATTGATGAAATTGAGGAACAAAATCAAATTTCTTTAGAAATATTCTGAGAATCATGTGCAGTGCAGCGAGTGTTGATTAACTGCCGAAAATAACTAAAGAGTGATATCAAAAAGAATATGAAAATTTTGAAATGTGGCGTAAAAGCAAGAATGTGAAGGTGGTTAATGAAGATGTATTATTAGCCTATGCGAAATGAAAATCAGAGGTTTATTCTCCCAACTCGCTGTGGACCAAGATTTCAATGTTGTTATTGTAAGCAGAATTATGTTTTGAAATAAATATTTGAACAAGTGATTTCTTAACGGCCGCCGGCCGTTAACACTGACTTGTCAATTGTCATCTGAATACCGTTAAATCAAAATAACAGTATGGGCTTACGAAAAGAGAATATACCCTTGACGACGTGATATAATCGTTTTGGTGTTTCGCCTCGTGTCAAAATGTGAATATTTTCATATTGACGGTGTTTTGACGTTTGTCAAAAAAAAATGAATATTTTTTATCCCATTTTGACGGTTAAAGACTACAATATTCAATCCATGGCAACAAGGGTAAGTTGACGTTTTTCCACTGAGTGAATTGAAAATTTTTTAATTCACTAGTGGAATAAAATGTTCACCACTCACTCTCTGGAAATTATTCTTTCCACACACAATGCACCTAAAACTCATTTTAAAGTGAGTTTATTATAATTTTATCAAAAATTCTACATTAACAGTCATGTCTATTATTAAAGTAAAAATTACAATTATTGAGATTTTGAAAATGAAACTGAAAACCTGCACCTCCTCCAAAGGAAACACGCTCAGTCGTTGTAGCACATGTGTTTGTGGACTTCTCAGGCCCTGCTGGAATATCCATTTCTGCATCAGAAACTCCTGTTTTTGTGATCCCACCAAGTATTTGTTCAGAAATATTTATTTTGTTTTGTAGTGAATCCTCAATTATATCCTTCTGCAACAGAACTTGAGCGCCATCCACCATGTCTCTTCAAAAGTGTCAAATCTGCCCCAGAATTTGCGAGTAGGGTTGCAGAAGAACGCCTGAAACTGTGCCCTGTATATTGTTCAGCATCAGAAAGACCCAAATACTTTGCAATAGTAGCGGGCATTTTCGAAAATGTATTTATACCTACAGGCTGGACAGTACATTTTTCATTTTTATAATTTAGAAATAGTCGCTTGTGATCAACTTTGCTTGACCTCAGGTTCCTATACTTGCGGAATATATATAGAGTGGAGCAATCTTATTACTACTATTGACCACAGTGAACACTCTTTTCTTATACGATTTCGTATCTGGAATCTGAATAACGAATACGCTGCCCCGATCTTCCACGTCATCTACGGTCATATTCACCAGCTCGCCGATTCTACACCCTCTAGCAACACCCATAATAAAAACTACCTTTATCAATAAATATAGCTCATCAGCAGCGGCATCTAAAAAGTATTCTAACTCCTCTCTTGTGGTGAATACCTTCGACTTCTTTGCTACGTATCCCCTGGAATGTTGCTTCAAAAAGGCGGTGACTTGGTAAAATCTGCCGATGTCTATTTTTTCTTTCAGAGCCAACATTTTTTTAAGTTGCGAATAGTAGGACCATAAAGACGACAACTTAACTTTCTTGGATGGTTCGGAAATATATGCCAAAATGATTTTTTCGTTGACACCTTTGGCTTTCTTATTATTTCTCCAGGTAAAAAATGCCGTATATTCCTTTTCGTACAATATTTTTGATTTCAATGGAATTACTGCTTCTGCTGCCTCAATTGCTTCTTCTATAATGCACTCAGGAACTACAACCTCGTCGTCACCGCTCAACATTTTTTCGAGAAAAAAAATTAATTGACGGTTCTATAATGTCCATTGACACTTGCAAACAATTAATTACATAGTGCCCTAAAAATCATCGATCGAAGAGAAATCTCGTTATGAATTGGAATTATACCTATATTTCCTCTAAAAAGTATTCATTATTTCAATGTTTATCAAAATGGGATAAAATTTTCTATACAGCACGTGAGTTAAAAATGTTTATTCACTCGAAGATTGATTTAACTCACTTGTTCTATAAATAACTATTATTCGTTATATAATTGTAACAAATACCACTCGAGCAATCGAAAATAATCGATTATACTGACCTTGTCACTCGACGTATTTTCTTGAAACACCACTCGAGTTGCGCTCTCATGGTGTTTTGCAAAATACCTACGTCTTGTGGCTCGGAAGTATAATCGATTATTTTCGATGCTCTTGTGATATTATAACTGAAAAATTTGTATTTGTAACACATATTACATACCAATTTTAGCTTTTTGCATTCATATAACACACATATAAACTTTAACTTTGTCACATCTCACACTCCTCTGTGCGCCCAATATAGCTTAAAACGGGGTAAAGTTTTGTCTTCATGTATTGATATGTAGGTATATAATTTTAAATTTATTCAATAAAATTCTCTTTGTGTTTTTGCGAATCAGCTCAAGCTTAAACTGGTGATATAATTTTCTAGGAACCAACAAACTGGGGGGAATTTTCGAATATTTGACTTTGGGAGTTTCCGAATAGAATGAAAATTTGTATTCTTGAAAGCTAATGAGAGATGAATACTCTAGATACAAGTTTTCTTTAGAACAAACCTAGTTGAAATCAAAATAGTTATGACCTTGGGAGTTCCAGAGTTTTCAATTCAGGTTCCGAGATTGATTTCGAATATGTAAAATTTACAAAATCAAAGAAACTTTTAAAAACTGAATCACAAATGAATAAGTTTTTATCAACCAATGAAAAAATCGATATATCTGATTCTGCTTTGATTAGTTAGACAAAAAAATCAATTGGGGCTTGGAGTATCAAATCTTGTGTGGGGTTGAAAATGATTCTAGAAACCTTTCTGTATTCTTCTTAGGAACAGAATTATATGGCATAGATGTTTCAATATTTTCACCTGAAGACAACTTTATTTTAAATGTTTACATCGTTTTTCTAAGTCATCACCTAATAAAGGCAATATCGCAAAGCCTCCCATAGTTAATAGGGGCAAGTCACAAACAATTCTTTGCTATTTGTATAAGATTAAATATTCGGTATGGTTTGATATGGATTTCACTGATCTTTGACAAATTTGGCCGATTAAGTAGTTTCTATAATTCCGACTCTTCTATAATTTCCGACCTCTATGTCAGATATTCATTTCAGATAATCAGGATATGTGAAATTATTTCTGATTGAAACATTTCAAAGGCTATTGATTGACTGTTGTTGCAAATGCGTATCTAGTAAAAATCTCATTGAACGAAATTGAGCCAAAACTAACGATAGTTCGTTATTATTTATTACACGTTCTTATTCGGCATGACACTACTGCATGATCAATTGGCAGTCAGATATGATGATAATCATAAGTTTACTATGAAATGAAGTTAGGTTCATTCCGTAGAATAGGCAGTGATAGTTAAAATAGAAAAAAAACGTGAAAGCAGCAAAGCTCCGGCACTACACTGGTTCGGGTCTTATCTTGGTAGTAGAAAATAATTAGTAAGGACAAATAACTCCAACTCTGCTTGTAAATATATCACGAGAGGTGTCTCCCAGGGTTCTGTTATAGGTCCCGTCCTTTTCTTGATATTTATAAATAATATTACGAATCTGAGGATCAATGGAGAAATTACGCTTTTCGCGGATGATTCGAGTATTACTTGGAGTAATTCTAATTCACCATGCTGCACTCTGAAATAACAATTGATCTTAGATTGATCAAATCCTGGTCTTATGCAAACTTACTTTGCTTCAATATTGAAAGAACCGTCACCTCACGTTCATGTAATTTTTCATAACTTGACGCCATTCTCAAATTGCCGAAGAGAGCAATTGGTTACATTGTATGTTCTTAAGAATAGGGCTCATTGCAAACCTCATTTCAAGAAAAATAGAATTTTAACGCTTCCTGCTTTATATTTGTGTGTTTGATTTAGAAGTATTTTCATGCCGTACCTTTGGTGCCACAGCACAGGTATTAGACTAGATGTTCGGGAAATCATGTTGACCTCCCTATTCCTTCCTCCGCATTAATAGAAAAGTCCATCATTTACAATGCTGAGAAAATTCACAATCACCTTCCAGATGAATTAAAATCTATAACTTCCTTATCCAATTTTCGGAAAAGAAAAAAATCTTATTTTCTTGATATAACTTATTAGTCCGGTCAAATTAGACCAAAAAATAGCAGTGAAGTTTCAAAAATTCGCATCCATCTGAAAATTGATACGATTGTTCCAAAGACCATTATAAATGAAATCTGAAAAGTCCTCATCGATCCGATACCTGGAAAAAAATTTACTCGGGGTCAAAGGTTACATAAACCGGGTTTTCGCGATTTACAGCAAAGCGGTAAGTCTTATAATGAAATTCAAAAATTGTTGATCAGATAATTATCAATAAAAAATGTCCGAATACCTTTTTCCTAAGAGCCACCGTTTTTGAGATATAACGATTTAAAAAGTTGAAAGAGTTGTTTGAATCGTTATATCTCAAAAACTGTGCTATAATCAGTTCATTCTGTTCACTTTCAAAAACTTTACAGTTTCAAATATTTCAACAAAATCGATTCAAAGACTCTGTCATAATAATTCAAATTAATTGTGTTTTATTTTTTATATATAATGATCAGTCAGTGAGTGTTTCAATAGAACTGTTATCGCTGTAGGTAGTCACTCATTATTCTCAAGTTCAATTATTCTGCAGTGAAGAGGCGAGACGTAAAGTCTAGATAATTAGGAAATCAAATGAACCGTTACCAACTTAGGAGATCTCGCTTTGATGCGGAGGCCGCCAATGCAGAATGAGATGAAGGGAATGATAATTTATTATTCGTATTCCTTTCCAAATTACAATTTATGAATTCCTACAGATGCATGTAGAAGATGCCCAACATATTTGGCATTATTTCACAAATCTGAAGCAAGCTCAATACTTTTTCTATTCCGGTACCGGTTCCAGTTCCGGTATTAGTGGTTCTATTAATTTAATAAGATAAATATATATATATATATATATATATATATATATATATATATATATATATATATAATTATTTATTCGAATTGTTGTTGCCTGTGAACTATTTCTAATCTCTTGAAAATTATTAGCAATAACAATACAATTATCGTGTAAAGAAGGTTTATTTCCTCCTCGGAGGGGTCAACCCAACAACTCGGTGTTGTTGGTCAACCCCCCAACCAATTCGAACCAAAACCAATCCCATTCAAGATATCATACAAAACTACCTAGATACAAACTTTAAACCATATTGCTTTAAAATTGCGCATTCTGTGGTGTAAACAAGATTTATTTTCCCCCTGGGGGGTCAATCCCCTAACCAATTCAAACCAAAACCAATCACATCCAAGATATCATAAGAAACTTTTCAACCCTATTGCCTCAAAATTGCGCCCTTCATCGTGTAAACAACATTTATTTTTCTCTCAAGTGGGTCAACCTCCCAACCAATTCGAACCAAAACTGATCACATCCAAGATATAATACGAAACTAATTACTCACAAAGTTTCAACCCTATTGCTTCAAAATTGCGCTCTTTATTGTTTAAACAAGATTTATTTTCCCCCGGGGGGGGTCAACCCCCCAACCAATTCGAACCAAAAATAATCCCATGCAAGATATTGTTCCAAAGTTGCGCCCTCTATCGGATAAACATCTTGAAAATACCTAAGCTCTCACATACATACAAACATATATATATATATATATATATATATATATATATATATATATATATATATATATATATATATATATATATATATATATATATATATATATATATATATATATATATATATATATATATATATATATATATATATATATATATATATATATATGTATGTATAGAGACAGAGAGAGAGATATATATGAAATTGAGTTTTTGGTGCCAAGCATCATAAAAAAATCAAAGACACTTACTTATGGTTAACAAATCACAACAAGTCTTCTTGAGAGCGTGCGACGCAACACTGGTAATGGTTTCGGGACTCGCGATCCGAATACTTCTCATGTACCCCTCAAAGAATTGCGTACCTATAGTTTCGGCAATATTCGATTGGTTTGAACCATACCCTGTTACAACCATCCCCGGTCTACCCCACTATTTAAGGCGTCGTTTCTCGAGATCTAGTTACCTATGTACCTACTTCCGGAGATATAGATAGGTAGAGACCTATTATTTTTCGTTTCCATATTTCTATTTTAATTCTTTATTCGGTAGGCATTTTATACTCAGATCGATATGCATTAAAATGAATATTTTTAAGGAGAGAACTTTAAACTAATCACATCAATTAGAACATTCATGAAATCAGAATACTTGAGATGTAGTTCGAAAAAAGCTTATACCGTGGTGAAGTAAAATAACAAATTAAATAATTTTTTCTCCGATCGTGGGAAAAGTGACACTATTTTGACCTGTTTTCTATGCGCAAAGCTCAACATTCCAGAATAATGTCAGTTGCTAAGCAATTAGAAAATAACAGTGCGGTAATATTCTTACCGCACTGCTGTAGCGTGCGGTAATGTAACAAATGGATTATTACATCAAAATGAAACAAAGTATGGTTTTAATTTTTATAATTGTTGTTAATATTTACATTTTTTGTATCCTGTAGCTTGACGTTTTAAAACTGCTCTCAGTTTTTGGTATTGGGCAATATTAATATTATTTTTAACAGACAAAGTTGATCGAAGCATGGAATAATGTGCCCCACAACGTCGAAGATTTCATTGTTTTAGCCAATTCAGCAACATACGCCATCATTACATTCTCAGAAAAGGATACACATTTGTTTTTTCTACAAAAATTCATGAAGCGTTGGTACGCAAGCTCTCACTTCTCTCTGGATTTCGCCGGAAGTAAATTAAGTGAAGCCACGTTCGCGGCTTCTACTAGTTCAGGAGCCGTGCAAGACAACAAATAATCACTATCAGTGTTCATATTTACTAATTCTTTTTTAATTCCTTATAAAATACAACTAATCAAACAAAACCAGCTTTAACTTTATTTTACTTTAAATTTTGTCATAACAAAGTAATTTCCATGGTTACCACTTCTATATTTCAATATGAACATAGAGAAACCTATTTAAACTTACTTGATTACATCTTGGATGAAATATTTTTTAATTAATTTTTTAAATGTAAATCAACGATCGAAGAAAAAATAGTATGTATAATTCGTGGGAAAAGCATATTCCCAAACTCCTGTGTTACCAGACTCGTCGCTACGCTGCTCGTCTGGTAATTATCACAGTCGTTTGGGAATATTATGCTTTTCCCACTAAATTATACAATATACTATTATACGATGGGTGCCTACCTACGTACCTATCTACACAGAAAATAATAATGAGCCTGATATCAATCACTGCCAATGATTGACCGCATATTCATTATCATAACGTATTTTTCATTAGGACAATGTCCAAAATTTATTGATAATAATGAATTTCTGTGATAGATCAATCAACGATTTTGTTGTTATAATGAAATCTATGTCATTATGATAATGTAATTGAATCATGAATCTAATGAAAAAAGTCATCTTTATAATGTTATTTACATCAGAGCAATGTGAAAAATACATCTAGATAATGACTACATAGTGACTACATACTATGTACCTTTAATCATCCGAACACATTGTCATAATCCCTCTTTTAATAAAGCTATGTTCAATAGGCATAACATTAATGATTGAAAACATTAACCTATGTATAGTTCATCATAGCAATGCACTGCGTTTATCACCTAATGTATTTCGGTCATTCGGTCAATGTCCAAGAGCATTGGGATAATGCTTAAAGAATCATGGATTGATGAATTTCTGGCTGCACCCCCACCGTCTCAACGTAAATATGCCAAATTTCCGCCTAATACGCTATACGAGTATCTATCTAACGCTAACAGCCAAACGGTGAAGTGTTATTTGTGTATAAGTAAATTTTTGTGGAAGCAGTTTCTTTAGAAGGTGGTAAGTACAGTAACTGTATTTTTTGAATCTTGTTATTTTTTTATAACATTTGAATAAAAGTTACGAAAATATTTTTTGCCAGAATACAATCTCAAAAAAATAAGTAGTTACACTGAAAAGTGTTGAAAGAGACGAAAGAATGAAGACATGGCGTGTTTCGAGCACTTATAGTGAAAATATATAAATATATTGCATTTTGAACAATTTTTATATTATCTCGCGAACTACTATGAATTTTGCTATAAGAAATAGATATGCTCAATAATGGAACTTGCTCATACATTGTTTTGCTGAATACCCTTGTAAATTCAGTAAATTACTGAAAAGAAAATTGTATTTACGAAAAATCTACTATTTACTAAAATTTGACGGTCTACACTATTTCAACATCATCTTGAAAAATAATCATTTATTGCAGGTTGTGACCATACTTGTAAGTGTGATCTGGATCTGAAGTAGAAATCGAAATATTCCAAGCACCTTCATATATATTCAGTATTTACTTTTCCCCAATATAAATCATTGTCGGACAACTATCTGTATAACAACCCACAGCTCCCTCCACCAAAGATATTGGAAACCAACAATTCACCGCAGAGATCGAAAATGCAGAAACCCGTCGCTAGAATACAAACTTTCTGACATAAGATGTCTACTTTGCAACTGTGGCGTAGGTATTATATTTTTTCAAAAATTATTGAAAAATTTTTCTTGTTCTCTTTATGTAATATATTAAATTGTCCATGGTCAACTAGTATATTTTTCATGATTTTTAATTTAATCTTGTATAATTTCATATATTACCTTTAACATTCAATATAATATAGCTATAGTTGCAACTAACTATTATAACTTTACTTCTAGATTGATATGGGCTCAACCATGAAGAACGAAAATGATAATTTTTTCCTCAAAAACTGTGAAGAAGAAGTGCCAACATCATTGCATTTCTGTTCAATGGCAATGTCAAAGACAAGGCGATTGAGTTTTTACTAGGCCCATTGGAAATCGAAAATATCTAGGAAAGTATGTATCTGCTTGTGTAGATTGTATATTTCAGTGAATGGTGTTCACCCCGTGATGCTAATGTTAGTAGTTCAAAAAGAGCTTGATATTATTATTCTATGTCAGATGGTTGTTTTAGTCACAGGGTTGAAAGAGAACACTTTTTTCATTTGTTATGAAATCAAATGACAGCTTCAGAATAATTTGATACATATTTCGTGAACATCATATTTAAAGTTCATAACATACTTATTTCATTAAAAAGTAGAGTCCCAATGAGAAAGAAAATCTGTTTTCTAAAATCTGGAATTCACCTTTTTCGTTTTCGACCATAATATATTTTTATTTCCAGATGGACGAGATGAGGCAGCCAACAACCACCAAAGTTGTAAAGAAAGATATTACTGGAAAAATGCATAACAAAAAATTTTCACTCACAGCACTCATTTTTATATCTTGCAAAAACACCACAAGAAATTGAAGAATGGATATACTTTTTGAATTCGAAGAAATCTTCAATTCAATCTTTTGTGTTCGCAATTGGTGAAGATATAACAAAAATTCAAGGAGAGTATACATACATTGATGGAATTAGATATAAGTTTTTCAATGTTATAAGAGCTGTTAATAATTGTTCAAATATTATTTATGTTTCCCATTTAAGTTTTTCTCCAGAGAGTATTATGTTTTGGTCATTTATTGAATACTTTTTTTAAATCTCAATCCAGGAATTGTATACAGTAAATCACATATCTTATGTCAATATTTGAAGAATAAATTGTATTATTCCAATTCAATGAATCTTTTGTGTCTGTTTGTAGTTATCTTTGGAACGAACTCGTTCGACAGTGCCATAATAATTGCTTGGAGCATCATTATCAATAATATATAGACATTTTTTCCCTATTTGCAATTATATACCTGTCACTATATATATATATATATATATATATATATATATATATTATATATATATATATATATATATATATATATATGTCTAGTCTATTTTATTTATGAAAACAAAAGGTGCAACCTGTAGGCTCAGATCGATGTGTTTTTACATTATATTAAAGTCTTCGAACGATGTTCGAAAGTCATTGTGCGCATGGCTTAGAATTAATGTATCGGTGATTGAGTCAATGTCCTGAGTTCCTTAATTCAATGACTGCAGTTGATCGGTTGATGTACAGAAAACATTAATATCATGCTGGATGTTGATTGACTGATACACAATGGTCATTAGTAGAATGTACTTTGTTTTGAAATCCAGGTGATGAAATTAATGCCTCTCGGGGATTGATATAATCACTTGAGCATCAAGCAATCAATAATAATACATTGATTCAATGATCTCGAGCATCGGTTGAAAATTGATGTCCGAATACATTATCACAATGGTTTTATTCGTCATATTTACGTACGTTTTTCGTTCTGTGATATAGGAACTGTTGACATTTTCTTTTTATACAATATTATGAAAGTGGATAGACAGATATTCATGGCGTGTGTTCTTTATGTTGGAGAATCACCAATTATTATTTGAATCATTCGGGTCAAGTGTGTGCACTTCAGTGAATAAAGGATCACTAAGTATAATATAAAATGGTTAAGTATATGAAAGCAAGGGTCTGAGATAAAATATTTAATGACCTGAACTGAATTGAAATGAAAACAATAACCGAACTCAAAGCAGTTTTTTTTCTGTTATCATTAAATTTCATTGAATCGATATGCGCCCATTTGAACCGCGTTGCGGGTAAACTAATGCGCGCTCAAGTATGGGGTAAGTAAACGCATTACTTGCTATAATTTAATTAAACACATTTGAGAAAAAGAAAGGTGCTTTATTATAACACAACTTTAAAAATATTGCTTACTAGTTATTAGTCCTTGAATGATAGCACAATCTTTATCTAAAAAAATAAATAAATAAACTTAAACATTACATAGAATACAAAAGAAAACTCGCAAAACTTTCACAAAATCAAAAATAAAGAAGAAGCAAATGTAATAAAAACATTATTCTTATTTTGAGTTTCATCAGTATAATTATCACAAACAAAAATCCGTCTCTCAAATGAAGTAGGTACCTAAATTCTTCATGGCACCAGTCGTTGCAATACATGCAATGAATGCATTTCTCAGTATTTGACAGAGTATGTTAGTACATTGTAAGTTTAGTAAGTACATTGAGTTTATGT
>JARQZK010005113.1:0-27500 GCA_030704885.1 Cynegetis impunctata | reverse complement strand
GGACATTGTCCTAATGAAAAATACGTTATGATAATGAATATGCGGTTAATCATTGGCAGTGATTGATATCAGGCTCATTATTTTTTTCTGTGTACATGAGGGATGCACTACGTTCACAAATATTTGTCAACCTTGCGGGAAAATGTTATTAAAAACCAAATAATACATTAGGCATCTCTCCTCGCACGTTTTGGCATCTCTCCTCTATAGTCGAGGAGAGACGCCAATTTGTAGTGTTTTCAAAAATTTATTGTTACTTTCGCATTTTGATAAGTTAAGGACTGGTTTTAATTTTTATAGAAGTTAAGAGTTTATATTTTCGTTATATTGTAAAAGATTTAATAAATATGCAGTTTCTCAATGTTTTTTAGTCCAAACAAAAAAAACGGGGCATCTGTCCTCGGTTTACCCTACACAGAACGAAAAACGTACGTGAATATAATGAATAAAACCATTGAGATAATGTATTCGGACATCAATTTTCAACCGATGCTCAAGTTCATTGATTCAATGTATTATTATTGATTGCTTGATGTTCAAGTGATTATATCAATCCCCGAGAGGCATTGATTTCATCACCTGGATTTCAAAACAAAGTACATTCTACTAATGACCATTGTGTATCAGTCAATCAACATCCAGCATGATATTAATGTTTTCTGTACATCAACCGATCACCTGCAGTCATTGAATTAAGGAATCCAGGACATTGACTCAATCAGCGATACATTGATTCTAAGCCATGCGCGCAATGACTTTCGAACATCGTTCAATGTTCGAAGACGTTAATATAATGTAAAAATACATCAATCTGAGCCTACAGGTTGCACCTTTTGTTTTCATAAATAAAATAGACTAGACTTATATATATAAATATATATATATTTTTTTATATATATATATATATATAAATATGTATATATATATATATATATATATATATATATATATATATATATATATATATATATATATATATATATATATATAATTATTTATTCGAATTGCTGTTGCCTGTGATCTATTTTTAATCTTTTGATAATTATTAGCAATAACAGGCTGGTTGAATCTTAAAAAACTCAATTTTATCAAAAAGTTGACGCCTCACCACGACATTCGAAATTGAAATTTCTTTGACATTTATTGTTTTGAAATAATTGAATAAAACAGGGCTGCTTTGTATATGCTATTCAGTCTAATATTCATATTCAAATATGTAATTATTAGATGGTAAGGGAAACCAAAGAAACCTTTACCTACGTAATGTTTGAAAATAATAATAATAGGGTTCTATTTATCTAACAACAAAGAAATTAGTTATGGGAAAACATTAAAGAAGTGGAGTAGAATTATCGGTATAGTACGCTTATATGGAAGCAGCCGTTGACACGACTGATGAGGACCAAAGAGTCCGAAACACGTGTCAACGGCTGCTTCCATATAAGCGTACTATACCGATAATTCTACTCCACTTCTTTAATGTTTTCCCATAACTAATTTCTTTGTTGTTAGATAAATAGAACCCTATTATTATTATTTTCAAACATTACGTAGGTAAAGGTTTCTTTGGTTTCCCTTACCATCTAATAATTACAATTTTGAATATAAATATTAGACTGAATAGCATATACAAAGCAGCCCTGTTTTATTCAATTATTTCAAAACAATAAATGTCAAAGAAATTTCAATTTCGAATGTCGTGGTGAGGCGTCAACTTTTTGATAAAATTGAGTTTTTTAAGATTCAACCAGCCTGTTATTGCTAATAATTATCAAAAGATTATATATATATATATATATATATATATATATATATATATATATATATATATATATATATATATATATATATATTATATATATTATTATATATATATATATATATATATATATATATATATATATATATATATATATATATATATAATATATATATATTATATATATATATATATATATATATGTATATAGTGACAGGTTTATAATTGCCAATAGGGAAAAAATGTCTATATATTATTGCTAATGCTCCAAGCAATTATGATGGCACTGTCGAACGAGTACGTTGCAAAGATAACTACAAGCAGACACAAAAGATTCATTGAATTGGAATAATACAATTTATTTTTCAAATATTGACATAAGATATGTGTTTTACTGTATACAATTCCTTGACGTTAAAAAAAAAAGTATTCAATAAACGACCGACACATAATACTTTCTGGAAGAAAACTCAAATCGGAAACATATAAATAATTTTTAAACAACTATCAACAGCTCTTATAACATAGAAAAACATATCTAATTCCATCGAAGTATGTATACTTTTTGTTATATCTTCGTCAATTGTGAAAGATTGAATTGAAGTTTTCTTAGAATTAAAAAAGTATATCCATTCTTCAATTTATTGTGGTGTTTTTGCAAGATATAAAAATGAGTGCTGTAAGTGAAAATTTTGTGTTATTCATTTTTCCAGTGATATTTTTCTTCACAACTTTGTTGGTGGTTGCCTCATCTCGGTCATCTAGAAATAAAAATATATTATGGTCGAGAATGGAAAAGGTGAATTCCAGATATTGGGACTCTACTTTTTAATGAAATGAGTATCTTATGAACTTTAAATATGATGTTCAAGAAATATGTATCAAATTACTCTGAAGCTGTCATTTGATTTCATAACGAATGAAAAAATTGTTTTCTTTCAACACTGACTAGAACAACCATCTGACATAGAATGATAATATCAAGCTCTTTTTGAACTACTAACATTAGCATCACGGAGTGAACACCATTCACTCAAAAACACAATCTACACAAGCAGATACCTACTTTCCTCAATATTTTCGATTTCCAATGGGCCTAGTAAAAACTCAATCGCCTTGTCTTCGACATTGCCATTGAACAGAAATGCAATGATTTTCGCACTTCTTTTTCACAGTTTTTGAGAAAACAATTATCATTTTCGTTCTTCATGGTTGAGTCCATATCAATCTAGAAGTAATGTTATAATAGTTAGTTGCAACTATAGCTATATTATATTGAATATTAGAGGTATTACATAAAATTATACAAGAATAAATTAAAAATCATGAAAAATATACCATCGACAATTTAATATATTACATAAAATGAACAAGGAAAATTCTTCAATAATTTTTTAAAAAACATACACAGAAAATAATAATGAGCCTGATATCAATCACTGCCAATGATTGACCGCATATTCATTATCATAATGTATTTTTCATTAGGACAATGTCCAAAATTTATTGATATAATGAATTTCTGTGATTGATCAATCAACGATATTGTTGTTATAATGAAATCTATGTCATTATGATAATGTACTTGAATCATTAATCTAATGAAAAAAGTCATCCTTATAATGTTATTTACATCAGAGCAATGTGAAAAATACATCGAGATAATGTCTACATAGTGATCAATACTATGTACCTTTAATCATCACGACACATTGTCATAATCCCTCTTTTAATAAAGCTATGTTCAATAGGCATAACATTAATGATTGAAAACATTAACCTATGTATAGATCATCATAGCAATGCACTGCGTTTATCACTTAATGTATTTCGGTCATTCGGTCAATGTCCGAGAGCATTGGGACAATGCTCAAAGAATCATGGATTGATGAATTTCTGGCTGCACCCCCACCGTCTCAACGTAAATATGCCAAATTTCCACCTAATTCGCTATACGAGTATCTATCTAACGCTAACAGCCAAACGGTGAAGTGTTATTTGTGTATAAGTAAATTTTTGTGGAAGCAGTTTCTTTAGAAGGTGGTAAGTACAGTAACTGTATTTTTTGAATCTTGTTAGTTTCTTATAACATTTGAATCAAAGTTACGAAAATATTTTTTGCCAGAATACAATCTCAAAAAAATAAAAAATTTACTAAAATTTGACGGTCTACACTATTTCAACATCATCTTGAAAAATAATCATTTATTGCAGGTTGTGACCATACTTGTGAGTGTGATCTGGATCTGAAGTAGAAATCGAAATATTCCAAGCACCTTCATATATATTCAGTATTTACTTTTCCCCAATATAAATCATGGTCGGACAACTATCTGTATAACAACCCAGAGCGCCCTCCACCAAAGATATTGGAAACCAACAATTCACCGCAGAGCTCGAAAATGCAGAAACCCGTCGCTAGAATACAAACTTTCTGACATAAGATGTCTACTTTGCAACTGTGGCGTAGGTATGTTTTTCTAAAAATTATTGAAGAATTTTCCTTGTTCTCTTTATGTAATATATTGAATTGTCCATGGTCAACTAGTATATTTTTCATGATTTTTAATTCAATCTTGTATAATTTCATGTATTACTTATAATATTCAATATAATATAGCTATAGTTGCATCTAACTATTATAAATTTACTTCTAGATTGATATGGACTCAACCATGAAGAACGAAAATGATAATTTTTTTCTCATAAACTGTGAAAACGAAGTGCCAAAATCATTGCATTTCTGTTCAATAGCAATGTCAAAGACAAGGCGATTGAGTTTTTACTAGGCCATTGGAAATCGAAAATATCGAGGAAAGTAAATATCTGCTTGTGTAGATTGTATATTTCAGTGAATGGTGTTCACCCCGTGATGCTAATGTTAGTAGTTCAAAAAGAGCTTGATATTATTATTCTATGTCAGATGGTTGTTTTAGTCACAGGGTTGAAAGAGAACACTTTTTTCATTTATTATGAAATCAAATGACAGCTTCAGAATAATTTGATACATATTTCGTGAACATCATATTTAAAGTTCATAACATACTTATTTAATTAGAAAGTAGAGTCCCAATGAAAAAGAAAATCAGTTTTCTAAAATCTGGAATTCACCTTTTTCATTTTCGACCATAATAAATTTTTATTTCCAGATGGGCGAGATGAGGCAGCCACCAACAAAGTTGTAAAGAAAGATATTACTGGAAAAATGCATAACATAACATTTTCTCTTACAGCACTCATTTTTATATCTTGCAAAAACACCACAAGAAATTGAAGAATGGATATACTTTTTGAATTCGAAGAAAACTTCAATTCTATCTTTTGTGTTCGCAATTGGTGAAGATATAACAAAAATTCAAGGAGAGTATACATACTTCGATGGAATTAGATATAAGTTTTTCAATGTTATAAGAGCTGTTAATAGTTGTTCAAATATTATTTATGTTTCCAATTTAAGTTTTTCTCCAGAAAGTATTATGTTTTGGTCGTTTATTGAATACTTTTTTTAAACCTCAATCCAGGAATTGTATACAGTAAAACACATATCTTATGTCAATATTTGATGAATAAATTGTATTATTCCAATTCAATGAATCTTTTGTGTCTGTTTGTAGTTATCTTTGGAACGAACTCGTTCGACAGTGCCATCATAATTGCTTGAAGCATCATTAGCAATAATATATAGACATTTTTTCCCTATTTGCAATTATATAACTGTCACTATATATATATATATATATATATATATATATATATATATATATATATATATATATATATATATATATATATATATATATATATATATATATATATATATATATATATATATATATATATATATATATATATATATATATATATATTTTTATATATATATATATATATATATATATATATATATAAATATATATATATATATAAGTCTAGTCTATTTTATTTATGAAAACAAAAGGTGCAACCTGTAGGCTCAGATCGATGTGTTTTTACATTATATTAACGTCTTCGAACATTGAACGATGTTCGCAAGTCATTGTGCGCATGGCTTAGAATTAATGTATCGGTGATTGAGTCAATGTCCTGAGTTCCTTAATTCAATGACTGCAGTTGATCGGTTGATGTACAGAAAACATTAATATCATGCTGGATGTTGATCGACTGATACACAGTGGTCATTAGTAGAATGTACTTTGTTCTGAAATCCAGGTGATGAAATTAATGCCTCTCGGGGATTGATATAATCACTTGAACATCAAGCAATCAATAATAATACATTGATTCAATGAACTCGAGCATCGGTTGAAAATTGATGTCCGAATACATTATCCCAATGGTTTTATTCATTATATTCACGTACGTTTTTCGTTCTGTGTACCTACGCCACAGTTGCAAAGTAGATATCTCATGTCAGGAAGTTTGTATTCTAGCGACGGGTTTCTGCATTTTCGATCTCAGCGGTGAATTGTTGGTTTCCAATATCTTTGGTCGATGGCGCTCTGGGTTGTTATACAGATAGTAGTCTGACCATGATTTGTATTGGGGAAAAGTAAATACTGAATAAATATGAAGGTGCATGGAATATTTCGGTTTCTACTTCAGATCCAGATCACACTCACAAGTATGGTCACAACCTGCAATAAGTGATTATTTTTCAAGATGATGTTGAAATAGTGTAGACCGTCAAATTTTAGTGAATAGTAGATTTTTTGTAAATACAATTTTCTTTTCAGTAATTTACTGAATTTAAAGGGGTATTCAGCAAAACAATGTATGAGCAAGTTCCATTATTGAGCATATCTATTTTTTATAGCAAAATTCATAGTAGTTCGCGAAATAATGTATGAATTTTTCAAAATGCAATACATTTATATATTTTTTCTACAAGTGCTCGAAACACACCATGTTTTCATTCTTTCGTCTCTTTCAACAGTGTTCAGTGTAACTACTTATTTTTTTGAGATTGTATTCTGGCAAAAAATATGTTCGTAACTTTTATTCAAATGTTATAAAAAACTAACAAGATTAAAATAATACAGTTACTGTACTTACCACCTTCTAAAGAAACTGCTTCCACAAAAATTTACTTATACACAAATAATACTTCACCGTTTGACTGTTAGCGTTAGATAGATACCCGTATAGTCGTATAGCGAATTAGGCGGACATTTGGCATATTTACGTTGAGACGGTGGGGATGCAGCAAGAAATTCATCAATCCATGATCTTTATGCATTGTCCCAATGCTCTCGGACATTGACCGAATGACTTAAAACATTAGGTGATGAACGCAGTGCATTGCTATGATGAACTATACATAGGTTAATGTTTTCAATCATTAATGTTATGCCTATTGAACATAGCTTTATCAAAAGAGGGATTATGACAATGTGTCGTGATGATTAAAGGTACATAGTATTGATCACTATGTAGTCATTAACTTGATGTATTTTTTACATTGTTCTGATGTAAATAACATTATAAGGATGACTTTTTTCATTAGATTCATGATTCAATTACATTATCACAATGACATAGATTTCATTATAACAACCAAATCGTTGATTGATCAATCACAGAAATTCATTATTATCAATAAATTTTGGACATTGTCCTAATGAAAAATACGTTATGATAATGAATATGCGGTTAATCATTGGCAGTGATTGATATCAGGCTCATTATTTTTTTCTGTGTACATATTATGATAGGAAACTAGGCCAAGGTTGAGAAACCCTGACCTGGCGGGTAAAAGTATGCATGAGCAAACTTACCCGTGCACACTTCTCCCAGAATACTAAATTGCGAAGGAATGCCCATATAATAAATTGAAAGGAAAGATAAACTCAACATTTAATATTCTTAAAGTTAGCGTAAATATGCTCTTATTTAAAGAAAAAACAACAACTTACCATTGAGGTCAATATCTTTGATGCTACAATGTTTTCCATTAAACAAAAACCTACCGGTGAAAAGACCAAATGCTGTTTTTTACGGAAAAAAATCATTCGACTACCTACAGCAAGCAGCAAGCGATCATGCTTTTAATATTTAAATAAATATGTCTTATAATTTCTTAGCTATAACTACAATAAAGACTATTCCGTTTGATTTTTCCACCTTTTGATGAGTAACCTACTTTCTTTTATATAATGATATTTAATGGTTCAACTTCAGATTTGACGGCCAGTTGGTAGCATGCGTGACTGCTACCAATCGTTCTTGAGCCACGCCTTCGTTCGCTTCATTGGTTAGGAAAAGGTGTAAAATAATGAACAGTTACCCAATTATACAGAATACTTATTAAGTACCTATTTATAAGTTGCAACTGACAGTGAAATATTTCATTTGTTATGTTTGCACATCAGGAAATAAAGTTTAGTTTAAAAATATCTGCTTAGGTATCTAGGTATATCTATCCTAGAACTCTGAATCAGATTATGTGATAAAATCGTTAGATATATAGGTATCAATACTGTTAGAAAGATAAATATATATATATATATATATATATATATATATATATATATATATATATATATATATATATATATATATATATATATATATATATATATATATATATATATATATATATATATATATATATATATATATACATATATATATATATTATATATATATATATATATATATATATATATATATATATATATATATATATATATATATATATATATATATATATATATATATATATATATGTATATATATATATATATATATATATATATATATATATATATATATATATATATATATATATATATATATATATATATATATATATATATATATATATATATAGGTACCTACACGTCCGGATTTAATACCCATAGGCTGTAGTAGGCTTCAGGGAAATTGACGTTAAGTAAGTAAAGGTATAATTGATTATTTTGCTGAAAATAAATCTAGAAAAGTGGTAATTAATTATAACAATTTTGGTAAGCATTGAACAGTTTTAGTATTGAGCATTACATTATTAATAAATATATTCTACTAGTATGAGCATATAGTAACTACAGGGCGCCCTTTGGCCCCATTGCAAGTCTGAGCTCTGAAAGAATAGACCAATATATTGCACGTTCCGAATTAATAGAGTAACGTTCAAGATATACTATAAATTGATAAATCAAACAATTTTTTCAAAAAATTCATCTATTTAGTTTAATGTAATGAAATTTCTAAAAATGCATCAATTTTTTTCGCTATAGGTACTAAGTATATAATTTCAATAACCTATGATCCGCAATTCATACTAAAGTATAAATATCACATGACAGCGAACCGAGAAATTTGGATACGCCTTAATGAGTACCCCACCACTTCTTAGCCTATAGGCGCAAAAACGTTAATCCGGCACTATGAATATATATACCTATATAGTATATATATATATATATATATATATATATATATATATATATATATATATATATATATATATATATATATATATATATATATATATATATATATATATATATATATATATATATATATATATATATATATATATATATATATATATATATATATATATATATATATATATATATATATATATATATATATATATATATATTTATATTTATATATATATATATATATATATATATATACCTATATATTTATATATATATATATATATATATATATATATATTTATACATAAAGAGAAAACTCCACGGAATCTTCAATAACTTCCGCTTAGGTATACCTACCGGAAGTGACGTTCAACTTTCTCATTTTAAATGCAACGCCCTATTTTCAATATATCTTGCATGTTATTCATTTTTGAATTATTGCCAGATGAATCATTTACATGCCTACAGTAATTTTATCACAATTTTTTTTCAATATAGGTATAGCTGTGGCAACAATGAAGGGAATGTAGGCAAATTCCCTCCCACCCATAAAAAAGGGGTCAAAAATAACGGTTAAATTCGGTCCCAAATTTCGTTTTTCAGTGAAACTGCATAGGTAAATGCGGTGCCGCAAAATATTTTAAGAGAGGACTAGTGAAATAAAACTGTAGTACCTACCTTTTGAATAATTTTTTTTTTATTAAATAAAATATGCCTATAAAAGTGTAACATATACACAACTATATATTTGTATAAGACTTTTACTCTTAAACGCGACAGTGAAATGAGACATTTGATTATTTTTTGTTATAAACTTTTGACGGTTTTTAACTTTACTATTGGAGATTTTAGCATTCAAATGTACTTTTTCTAACTTCACATAGGATTCGATTTGAAACTCTTTAAGTCTATTAATAAAAACAAAAAAATGTTTGGACGAGACTTGTAAAATAAATTGTTAGTCTATGAAAAGATTCACGTGTATTCGTAGTCCGTGTAAGTTCTGCTGAGTTTTTAGCCCAAAGTGAAGGAGGGAATAGTGACTCCTCAAATATGTAATTATCTATCAGATAATCGGAGTACATTTGAATCTTTTCATTGTCTGGTGCTATTGAGTGCAGATCAAATACAAAACATTCACTGATTTCTACAGGGTTTAAGCAGTTTTCGACGAGCATTGTACAAATTTTTTTTTATTAATAACGCAACGTCTGACATTTTGATCGTTGAAGGCAGATTGTCTTGAAGCTTCCGGCGGATGATTTTTGCAGGCTTCTCCGATAAATCATCAATTAGCCTTCTTGCAAGAAGTTCTTACAATTTGGCTTTTGGTTTACTTGTTCTACATTCGCGTTATGATGGCATTGCTTGTTTACATGCTTTGTAACATTGACCTTGTCCACTTCACCCATACTGAGCAAATAAGATCATTATAACTATTAACACGCTATCGTGTCTTTGTTACAAAAAGTTTGAAAACTTGGTACCTATTCTAAACCTCGCACGATTTTGGCATAAATCGTCCATGAAAATAGCATTGTAGGTACCGATTTTTTTATTTCCGAAATTTACTGATACGGTCTCTAGTACCTATACAAAAATATACAACTCAGGAGGGCGTCCGATTAACGAAATTTTACCAATAAAGGAATGATTGGTATTAAAAATTGGCATTTTCTGTTGCGGGCAACGATATAACTCTATAAAGTTTACCGTTCTTGAAGGACGATATGGTAAAAGAACTAATACTTTCCATAGGGCATAGGGCAATCTTTTTGTCGCACTGGGAAAACTGCATGGCTTTTGGCTGCTCCAACATCTTTTCCAATCATACAAAGTGGGGAGAACTCGACTGCACAATATCACGAAATATTTATGTTTATAATCTAAACAAGCAGGTGGTTTTTAAGTGCCTCAAGTATTTCACAATTGGCTTTGATAAACATTTTTTCGCATATGAAATCTCTATCCCACAAGACAAAATGTTCGTGCTTAAGTCTCCTAATGACATTTCTCTACCTCCTACCCTTAACCATTTCACACATGCTCCTAACGATAATGACTATATAACATGAAAAGATTATATATGTTAATATGTTATGTTTTGTATTATATTTGAAAAAAAGTTAGTCCTTTTTTTTATTTTACAGTACCTACACAATGTATGTATCAAAATAATCTGCTTCAACAATACCGAAAAAATGTAATATTATTTCTTTTAACGCCAGTTTGTTCATTAATAAAACGATTTTAATTTCTTTAATTATTGTTTTTTAGTTCAACTATCCGAATTTCCATTTGTGCTTCATGAACCGTGGCAACGCTCCTGATGTGTTATTCTACTGGGTTTTTAATATAGGAGGTATTTCTTCAACTGTACAATGTAATTAAAGTTTTGTATTAACAACATTTTCTGGTAAGTGCAAAATCCTGGATATATAAATATAGCGATATTTTCCGTACTTTATTAAGATATTATTTATTGCTACTGGCATGTAAGTTTTGAATCTGTGACAACCGACCAATTCAAATGAAAGTTTGGAATGGTCGTGTTTTATAACTTTAAAACACCCTTTGCAACAGTGACATAAAATAATACCTTAATAAAGTAATGGAAAATTGTTACATTCACAGATCCAGCGATTTTGTACTTACAAGATATGTTTTCAATAAAACAATTAAATTACCTTATGCAGTATAGGAAAGTCCTGCTATACTAATGGTTTGGTAGGACAACAATAACAACAAATTCCAGTTGACTTGAATATATTGTTCGTTAGACAGTACAGGAAAGACCTCTTAGATTCCAAGTAAGCTACGAATTCAATTGAGTGGAGAATATAGTAAATTCCTGTTAACTTCAAAGTTCTGTTCAACTGGACTTGAAGAAAAGTTCCTGATAATGGTGAAGTAATTATTGTAAAAACCAAATGCCGTTCAATCACAATAATTTCCTGCTACACCAAACGGAATGAAATGTCACAAGTGCAGTTTTATGTTTGAGATTGACCATACCACTAATAAATATAACCACATATTCTAGTAAAGTCTGAGCTATATACTGCTTGTATATGACAAGAAATTCCTGTTGCAGAAAGTATATAGTCAGTAATATACCTACAACGTTTATTCTAGTAGCTAAAACATTTAAACTTACAGGAATATATGCCAGTACTTTGTACAAGAATAGATTCCTGTATTTTTAGCAATTCATTTCCAATAGAATAAGAACTGTTCTTTTTACTGGAATTGAACCACAGTAATCGATTTGTAAATCTTACAGGAAATTACTTCTGTGGCTATTTTTATTAGAATTTCCTGTTGCAGTTACTTTATTCCTGTGATGGCTGTTTGAGTGCACCCACAATAAAAATCAAAAACCATTATTATGACTCTGTCACTTGCCAGTTAAAAAGTATTACCTAATAACAATACCAGGGCGCTAAAATTATACAAATGAAAATTATTTAAGTGTATTTATTATATATGGACAATATGTGATATAGTTATTAACGTAACAAGGCCGATATGTAGCAAATAACGGATGAGGTTGGTTAGTTATAATCCTCGGCTGCGCCTCGGATTATAACTAACCGAATCCGTTATTTGCGTATCGGCCGTGTGTCGTTAAAAATTTTTCGTAATCCCGTTGAAAGATTATATTTTGATTCCGAAGAAAGAAAAAACCCCGTACCTCGCAATTCTAAAGAAAAATCCCAACGTCGTGCACTCTGTTGTCATGGAACAGTTTGACAGTTTTATAAACAACGTCAGTTTTTTGTGTTCTCAAGTTCGCTTTAACGACGACCATGGATGAAATTGATGAAATTGAGGAACAAAATCAAATTCCTTTAGAAATATTGGGAGAATCATGTGCAGTGTAGCGAGTGTTGATTAACTGCCGAAAATAACTCGAGAGCGATATCAAAAAGAATATGAAAATTTTGAAATGTGGCGTAAGCAAGAATGTAAAGGTGGTTAATGAAGATGTATTATTAGCCTATGCGAAATGAAAATCAGAGGTTTATTCTCCCAACTCGCTGTGGACCAAGATTTCAATGTTGTTATTGTAAGCAGAATGATGTTTTGAAATAAATATTTGAACAAGTGATTTCATAACGGCCGCCGGCCGTTATGAAATTATAACGGCCGGCGGCCGTTAACACTGACTTTTCAATTGTCATCTGAATACCGTTAAATCAAAATAACAATATGGGATTACGAAAAAGTAAAATCAAGATCCATCAGAATATGCCGTTGAACAGATTATTGCAAATTTTAAGAAATTTGGATTATTATCATATTAGGTAAGAAAAACAACAGTCTTCACACTTTTTATTCAGGCAAACTGAAAAATAATAATAAGACTTGACCAATGCATTCGTGACAGACCTACCTACTTTAAAAGAAAGTGCGCTCAGCTCGTGCATCCAGAATCGATAGGTGACACAATTAATCCAAGTTTTTCAACTCGAAGTAGTGGAATAATTCTCACTGCACCCCGCACAATTGTTTTCTATTTGAACCCACTCTCTAAGATATCAGTAGTTTCATCCATTTCGCTTGTAAAATTGTATTTCGTAAATCGTTTCTTGTATTCATAAACAAAGTAAGATTTGACCTACTAAAGGCTCGAAAATGTGCTTAACTTGATGACTCAGGTTTTCGCAAGTTTAGGGGAAAGTGGGGGAATACCGCGCACGGGGCAATATCGCGCATCTGTGCTAGGGCTCTGTAATGCCTCCATTCGAAATTTTGATAGTGTAGCCCTTTAGTGTTCGACAACTTAACGACGCTGCATTATTGCAGATAGTGCTAATTTCAACCACGTGTTATTGGCAGTCAGCTTTTGTTTGTTTAACATAGGTACTCTTGCTTTTACTTTTTTTCGCATGAAATGAGAAATGGAAGTAAATCTTGTTAGTTTTTCAGATTTTTTTATTTGTGTTAGATCTGCAGTACCTTTGTTCCCATGTGAGCGTATTTTCGAAAAAAATGACAGTGTGCTTTTCTAATGAGCGATTATTTCTTGTTGGTTATTACCTGTGGAGCTATAATAACCCACAGTTATGCGTGGTATAACACCTCATTAGATCATTATGGTAAAATCTTATAAGTACCTTCCTATCTTCAATATTCCATAATCAACACTTCGAGGCAACAAGAAACTTGCGTTATCAGGAGATGGTTTGGTTAGAAAAGGTACATTCTCTGCACAACAAGAACAAGATTTAGTAAATCATTTGATAAAACTGGCAAATTTATTTTTTGGATTTAATCCTTTGGTCCAAGAAAAATGGCATACAATCTTGCAGTAAAAAATAAAATTAAGTAAAGAGAAAAATTTGAAATGATCAACTTTGATGATATTATTGAGAAATTTGCTACATCAGAAGCAAGGAATTTATAAATATATATATATATATATATATATATATATATATATATATATATATATATATATATATATATATATATATATATATATATATATATATACAGGGTGATTCATTGAGGGGGCGACCTGCCGTATCTCGGAAACCGTATGTCCTAGAATTTGGGGAAAAAAATTCTTATATGCAAATCTGCCCTAAAAAAATGATTAAAAATGTTTTTGAGCCAATAGTTTTTCGCTAGGTGGCGCAAACTACCACTTATAAAATATAATTGGATTTTTTACGAAATATTTCCCAATGTAGGCTGGTAAAAAATATCCAATTTAGAAACTACTGTCCTAATTCTAAAACTCTTGTCGGGGTCATTTTTCTGTATCACCTGTTCTGAAATGGTGGGGGAAGTTCTCCTTCTTTAACATTAAAAAGACTGTAACTCCATAATGCATGAACCGATTTTCGAAAATGTAGACTCTATGCTAAGAGTATTGAATGTAGATTTCAGTAACAAATTACAAAAACACTTTTAATTTTCCAATCGGCAACTAGAGGGCGTTATGTAACACCTAGCTCTAATTATAATTTTTTTTGAGAAATTTTAAATGCAATGCTATGAATCTAACTAGCTAACAAAAAGCCAAATTTGATGACTTATCGACCTGTCCAAACCGCGAACTGATATCTCTTTTCATTCCGAAGATATTGGCATTTTTTGATGAGTGTTGGTGATTATTGGCTCGCCCTGTAAGGCGGAAGAGAAACTATGTCGCTAAAATTGTTTTGAAAAAACAATAACAAGTAGAAACGCATCATGAAAATATTTACTAACATTACATAATGAAACAAAACTAGACCGGTCAAATTAGACCAAAAAATAGGAGTGAAGTTATAAAAATTCGCACCCATCTGAAAATTGGTAGGAATATTCAAAACACCATTATAAATGAAATCTGAAAAGTCTTCATCGATTTGATACGTGCAAAAAAATTTACTGGGGTTCGAAGATCATTAAAACGGTTTTTTTGTGATTTTCAACAAAGCAGTAAGTTTTATCATGGAATTATAGTTCAGACAAAAATTGTAGATCACCTAATTATCTATAAAAATCGTTTTCATAAATTTTTTCCTCAGAGCCACCGTTTCTGAGATTAACGATTCAGAAAGTTGAAAGAAATGCAAAAAATACTAGCTCAAAGGACGATTGCAACTCTTTCAACTTTTTTCATCGTTATATCTCAAAAACGGCGACTCTTAGAAGAAAAAGTAATTTGAAATTTTTTATAGATAATTATCTGATCTACAATTTTTGTCTTGGCTAATTTCATACTGTTGTGAAATAATATGATAAGGATGCATTTTATAATCCTTTAAAATTCTTTGCACCAAAGAATAATTCAATCCTAGATCTCTTGCAATTTTTCGAATACTCAAATGGGGTTCAGACTTAACTAACACCAATACGTTAGTAACATTTTCTTCTACGTATCCTATTTCTTAATGCGACAGGTTTCTCGCAATCTTTGTGCCAATCTTTTGAATAATTTCCGAGAATGACGCCGCCTTTCAGGATATCGTATCGCAGACTCCCTTTCATCAATTACTTCATTTTGTAGACGTTCAAAATATATACTGAGCATATCATATGCCTCTCCATTTGAATAAAAAGGCATTATAAAAGAGGTAGATTGCAAACAGTCAGAATAAATTTGACAGCAATAAAAACTTAAAAGTAAACAATCATAAAACATTGGTGTCATTTCCATAGGTAACTTGCTGACTTTTGAAACATTTATCTCTCAACAGTTTAACATCATTTGTAATATTGCAGCTCGTCCATGAACATAAGACTATAAGAGACCGTTTGAGAGATTTGGGATTGAGTTTTTATCCGAAATAGTTCAAAGCAAATAATGGCAAGCATTTTGAGTATTTAAAATAATGAGATAGAGGGAGCGTTTTGTAAATTTCTGTTATGAGTAGCTCCCTTAGTTTTGTTTCATTATGTAATGTTAATAAATATTTTTATGATGCGTTTCTACTTGTTATTTTATTTTCAAAACAATTTTAGCAACATAATTTCTCTTCCACCTTACAGGGCGAGCTAACAATCATCAACACTCATCAAAAAATGCTAATATCTTTGGAATGAAAAGAGATATCAGTTCACGGTTTTGACAGGTCAATGAGTCATCAAATTTGGATTTCTGTTCGCTTGTTAGATTTATAGCATTGCATTTGAAATTTCTCAAAAAAAATCATAAATAGAGCTAGGTGTTAAATAACGCCCTCTAGTTGCCGATTGGAAAATTAAAAGTGTTTTTGTTATTTGTTACTAAAATATACATTCAATACTCTTCGCATAGAGTCTACGTTTTCGAAAATCGGTTCATGCATTATGGAGTTATAGTTTTTTTATGTCAAAGAAAGAGAACTTCCCCCACCATTTCAGAATAGGTGATACAGAAAAATGACTCCTACAAGAGTTGTGAAATCAGGACAGTAGTTTCTAAATTTGATATTTTTTTTCAGCCTAAATTGGGGAATATTTCGTAAAAAATCCAATTATATTTTATAAGTGGTAGTTTGCGCCACCTAGCGGAAAACTATAGTCTCAAAAACATTTTTAATCATTTTTTTAGGGCAGATTTGCATACAAAAATTTTTTTCCTCAAATTCTAGGACATACGGTTTCCGAGATACGGTCGGTCGCCACCCTTAATGAATCACCCTGTATATCTATATCTATATCTATATCTATATATATATATATATATATATATATATATATATATATATACATAGTACCTAATTAGTTTTATTAATGTATTATAATCATATTATCATTGAATATATGTACCTACCTATCTCCTTAGAGATAATAAATATGCACTTTATAAATATGTAAAATAAATAATAGGTGTCTTTCGAAATAATTCTAGACGATCATATAAATTTCAGAATATAGTCTTGTTTTCTCAACTACATTTTTGTCCCAAATTTGAAGCTCCGCGCGGTCATAATACTGATGGCAACAATTTCATTGCATAGTTTATGTTGATAAATAAAAGACGTCTTGTTGTTTTGTGATTATTTTGTGAATTTAGCTCTTAGGACAATTGTGATTGCATTGTGTTTGTGCGGTATTTATACAGGTAAGTAGGTATACTTATATGATTCCATTATTATGCCGGTCAACAAAGCGTTTGTTTTTAGGTTCGAGCAATATAGTCCTGAAGTTTCAGATTCATTAACTTTGTAGTACTTGATTAATGGTAGTTTTTGCATATTTGTTTAGTTCAAAAACAAAATATTTTGAACATTATCTACCTACATAAAAATGATAAGACTGCTACTTCTTGCAAATTCATTTAATTGAAAAAAAATCTTTTGAACAGTATCTATCTACATAATAATTATAAAAATGTTGTGCTTTTCATGTAGAGGTGAATTAAGCTCATTAGATACTCTTGTTTCATATTTAAAACAAAGACATTAAATAAGTTCCTCAGATGGAATTATGTGAACGGGTGTGTATTTTTTACAAAAATTAAAATACCTAGATACCACCAAATTATAGTTAAGGGTCAGTACTTTTACTTGCATTCTTGAAGTTTATCTGATTATAATAATCATTGTCGCAAGATAGGTATCTAGATTAATAATTATTTTCAAACATTTACTAATTCATTTTGATTTCTATCACCAGATTGATATGGATTTTGATGTCCTCCATGCATGATACCGCAAATGGCCTCGTGTCCAAATGGGATATAGGTAAAGGAAGTCTTATTTATTTATTTATTTCTAAGGAATAAAAACACCCAAAATAGTATTCACAGAGTAAACTTAAATTTAAATAACAAGTAAAGAAAATAAACACATAAATCTAACTAACTAGAAATTGACCCAAAATCAACTAACGCTAACGTAATAGTGAAAAAAGAAAAATAAAAAACAAATAACATTGTTCACGTGATATACACAGCAAAAAATGTTTTTCAATTAATTGAGAAATTTCTGTATCAATGTCCTCTTAACAGTATTTATATTATTATGAAAAATATCAATGTTACACCCATAATGATTAGAGTCTCTGAGTATTCTATATAGAGGAGAATTCTGAGCGCTTCTAGTATTCTGAATTAGACAATCTGCCAGGTACAAGAAAAGAACGAAACCAGGTTCGCGAGGATTCTCGAGAATTTTGATCATAAAAACAATGCTTCAGGCGAAACTCCAAGCTCACAATCCCAAAATGTCTCATAGGTAGGTACACTGAAAAAAATAATCCGTTGTGAATACCAAAAGATAACTATATTATACAAAGCGTTGTGGTTAAATAGGCGCCAATCACTATATTTATTAAATATTACCACTACAAAATAGTAGTATTCAAACAATAATAAATACTGAAGCTTAAAGCATCAAGTACTTTTCCTGTTTGGTTATTATTTACCACTACAAACAAGTAACTCCCACTTGTCGATTTGTTATTATTTATCGGTGCCATGGAATACTACATAACCAAATAAGGGCATTACCTAGCATTAATATGACAATGTACACTAGTACCTTTCTATTTTTATCCATAAATCTATGGTTATTATTTATCTGCACCGATATAATATTAGAGATTTTTGCAGGTTCATTATAACTTCACTGAATGAGTATTTGATACGTACTTATATGTTGTTTTTCGGAAACATAACCAATTTAAATTATGTAATAAAAGTAAGACAATGTTTACAGGCTTGTTTATTGAACTTTAGTAATCAATATACAGGGTGTTTAAAATTGATTCATTCGATACTCTGAAGTCATGTCCCAAAGATTTAGAACTACTATTTCTGAAACATACAAAAGACTAAGGTTTTTACACAATTCTACACAAACAAGCAGTTGATTTACCAGAAATATCAATATTAATATCTATATAATCAACCGAACTTTTACTGTAATTTTCAAAGAAATATATTTCTTCCTAGTGTTAGAATATTTGTGATCTGTGAATTGTTGCTTTTATTTTCGATAGTCTATTCATCTATATAGTTTTCTGCAACAAAAGAAGTATGAAATAACTGCTAAAAAAACAGTTCTCTCCATAAACTAATGGAGATAAGTACTTAATAGGATAATAGGTAGGGTAAACTTTCCTAAATCGTACCTGTTCCTAAAGCGTACCACATTTAAATTTCGCACGCCTTGTGTCTGGCTGCGCATCTATCGGTGGCAATCGGCGACTTACGGGTCGACCATGTTATATTCATAATTTGACAGATTTACGCTCGTTCCGCCGCGAAAATTTCACAAAAGTCTTTTTATAGCGACATTACTGTTGGACTGTTAGTTTACGAAGAAGACAATTTTTCATTGAAGACTTGGGTAAGTAGAATAATAGTTATACCTCTGAAAAGCTTATCATTCAAGGTGTATTCCATATATATAGTGATATTGTAGGTTAATTTTCCTGACTGACACATTCGAAATATTGAAACTAGTCATATGCCGAAAACGTACCTACACATGTATCCCTATTTCGTACTGGTACGATTTAAGATAAATGTCTCACTACGCATGGTTTTTCTACCTACAAGCACTAAGTCTTTTATATTTTATTTTTCATGGAATTTTTTTGTTATTCATTGCATGTTGTGAAAAAATATAGTAAAACATTTTCCATTTGCAGATCACAATGTCAAAAAGAAAATATAATTAGAGCGGCCTCTATGGCTACATCACTGCACGGATTTGAAGCATGTGGCTTATGGCCTCCTGATCGTTATAAGATCAGAGAAGAACATTACGTTGCAATGGAGACTAGTTCAGACGAGAAGGAGGGTAGAAGCATTCTTGAAGAAAATGATGATGAAATAAGGGACACCTTAAGTTCTGGGGGCGTCAACATACAAGCTGAATCTTCAGAGAACAGGAGTTCAAAAGCAAACATTAGACAAGTAGACCCGTTCGATAATCCAAAGCCATCTACAAGCAGTTGTGCTACAATACAATCTGATTCTCCGATCCTAGGAGAAACTGTACAATCGCCAGTAGAGAAACTTTCAGTGCCCCTGAAAGAGACCACCAGCGCCTGCTCTGCTGATAAAATATCGACGCCCAAAGATTCACAGCGACTCATTAGATCTTATCTCCAAGAGCTCTCTCCTATTCCCAGATTAAAGACTACACAAAATAAGTCGTTAAAAGGCACCACTGCATCTCAAGTTTTAACAGAGAGCCCTTATAAAAAGTTGATGATATGAACAAAAAGAAAGTAACATTGGACCTAAATAAAGAAAACAAAAAAATAGTTGGAAGCTACAAAAGGAATAAATCAGTAGAATTAAAATCAATCGTGAAAAAGAAGAAAAAAGCAACAGGAAGCAGTGAAGATGAGGAATGGTACTGCTTGATTTGCAATGAAAATACAAAAGAAAGCATGATTCAGTGCACAGTTTGCAAATTCTGGATGCACGATCTTTGTGCTGGAGTTAACAAAAGGACAGTCGCTTATCAATGCGACAATTGTAGCAGTTAAGTACGATTTAGGCACACCAGAGTACGAATTAGGAAGAATGATCCTATTTCGTACCATTTTAAGATTTTTTTTGAATCCCAGAATTTCAAATAGTTTTTGTTCATTTGTTATTTTAATTGCAAAAATATGTTAAGGAATTAAATAAAGTTTAGATTCGTTCAATTGTTGTTGTTATTTTACTTTCACTAACCCTTATGCACCGAAATATTCTTAGGTGGTACGATTTAGGAAAGTTTACCCTACCTAATAAAAACTACCTTATGATAATATTCTAGCAGGTGACTATATTAGGTATTATGGGAATACTTTTGGGACATTTGCAGGGAAATTATCGCTTTTCAATAATATGCAGTTAGTCATAAATTTGATATGGAAAAATGTGAGTCATATGGGTATATACTTACGTCTATCTATATGATTAGGTTAATCAAATTTCAAAAAATTAGGAGATACCCACTGTGTCAGAGAAACCTACATGCGATTATGAATTCTGCCTTTAAGTAGGTACTGAAGCCTTTAGTGCCATTCAAAATTCGCTATGAAACAGAGTATGACTTACCGTTTATTACTGGTATTCAAATATCCAAATTCCATTGAATCAGTAAGCTTTCCATTCTAGGTATCTATTCGTAGTCATTGAACTTCAACTTTGAACAGTGGTGCAAAATTAAAACAATGAGAATGGGTGCACAACTCACGAACATCAATACAGAAAACAATAATGATAAAAATGGCGATACATCGGAAGCATATCGGAAGCTGGAGCTTCGCGTGATTGTTACTTCGGAATCTTTCGGCTTTTTTACTACTCTTCGTAGTGGTAAATCTTGACATCACAGGAAGTAATCTCATACGTGCTATCATTTGTAGTGGTAAATAGAACTATTGAATAAGTTATATTCACCCTGAACCTAACACCACTACAGGAAAGATAATTAATAATTACCTGTTATTGAACATTTCAACTGATGAAGTAGTCGATAATAATTGAAGCTATCATAATTCGGATGTGGTATGCAATAGATTTGTCGTGATATTGAGCACTCATAAAAGTAGTATCACTGACATGTTAATTGAATCGGTCAGTTGAAGAACAGTACTAGTACAAAATTACCATTAAGAGATAATCACAAAAAACTTTGTAGTATCACAATCGTTGATATATATTATTTACAGAAACTACAGATTTGTTGTGTGTAACTTTGTAGACAAATTGAAATAAGAATTCGGCAAATTTTGGTTTATGGAAATTAGTTATTGAAAAAATAAGATAGTGGACATGTACTGTTTCTGAAGTGAATTGAGTCTTGATAGCAGAAAATACATTTAAATTTAAGTAAAGTGAAAGAAATAAAACGACATTATCCAGATATCATCAGCATCTTTTGTATTTAGGGTTGCCAACTCTCGAAAGGACCAACCCGGGAGAATTTTAAGAAGTCGGCTAGGGGGGGTGTAAGAAAAGAATCCGTCGTAACTACGTGATAATTTAACATGATGAGCAAAACCAAAAATTGAATTTACTACGTTTATTATATATACAAAAAATACTTTGAAAAGTATTTTTGTGATAATAAACGTAGTAAATTCAAGTTTTGTTTTGTTCGTCAATTTTAAATTTATATTTACTTTGCTTTCGAGCTGCATCTAATATTTGACGGTTTTTCACTACAAAATCATAATCATTCAAGATCGAAGTTTGTTAGATCAACGGTTGCATTTAATTTTAGAAAACCCGGAGAAATTATTGCAACCCGGGAGGTCGGGAGGTTAATCATTATTACCGGAGTCTCCCAGGTAATCCGATAGGGTTGGCAACCCTAGTTGTATACCAAGATGTAATGTGGTAGTAAAACTCTTAATTTTCACCTTTAATATATTGCATCACTTTTTTTTACGTCGTCAATTTTTTTTGAATTAATCGGCAATGGTTAGGAATAACCAGGATAACAAGGCATCTGAGGAGATACTATATTTTGTTTCAGCAACTTGGAGATGTGTGAAATAGAGCCATTTATGAAATCGTAGTACTTTACATACCCAGGTGTTGCACTATCGTATTCGAACTGCCTGTAGTTTGATTTCATAAAATTTACTGTCGCTTCAAGTCCTGATTTCACAGATTCGGAAGATTTTTTTGCTAGACGGCCACCAGTTTTCAAAATCTAGGATAACGCTTTGAGTAACATATTTGACAGTAAACGGATTGGTCTTTCTACAGGACAGCTTTCATACTATTCTGGAACGTAGGTTGGATCATGTTTCCTAACCCACTTCTTTAGAGTTCCGAAACCTCTATCGCAGGGTTAGAAGGAGTAACTTCTCTTGTACTTGTCAAAGGCGGACATATGTATGGTCAGTATAAGAACAGTACAAGTCCTCGACTAGTACTGTTGTTAACCTGACTGATGGAAATGGGTGGAGCGTACAGTCGTAGTGTTCATATTAATGATACTGTTCTTTCGCTGAATGGATAAAGCTGTAATATATGAACATTTTGGCTATCTCAGATGAAAATGGCTATTTTTGGACTTGTACTGTTCTTCAACTGACCGATTCAATTGTTCAATAAAACTAAATCGACATAACCATTCATTTAGTAAACAAAAAATATTTTATTTTTCTCATTGTACGTATATTAGGTATAATTCTCGGGGCTGTACATCTGAGTAACAAAACCACATCTAAAGCCAAGAAATCTCAGGAATTTTCTTCTGAACCATTTTCAAACGTGAAATGTAAACCTGATATTGAGGACTACAAACAATTGTCACAAAATTTAGTTTACTGAATACATAGCTATGAATAATGAATGGTCAACAGAGCTTTAGTGTTCCTAAACTGTCTACACTGCCTAATTACGTAACCCATCATTTTATTACTACTGTTAACCACCGATTCCACATGATGATGAAACAAAAGTCTAGAGTCAAGAATCACCCCCAAGTCTCTGACTCTGTCCGTCCTCACGAGGATAGTATCGTTTACAGAATAATTGTATCGTAGGGGATCCTTATTGCGCGTAAATGACACGACATAACACTTTGCTATGTTAAGGAACAAATTGTTAATGTGTCTCAAGACAGTTTTCGTCGTTGGACAGTAACGTGAAATAAAAATCAATCAAAGCAGTCTTGGATCATGTCGAAAAACATGAAACATGAAGTAACCCAAAGTAAGTTTTTGTCTAATCGTAATACTACGCTTATTTTCATTGCCTGAGGAGGTGCTTCGAAATGATAATAACCCCCAAGAACTGAAAATCAATTCTAATTTGCACCTCCTTTTCTTACGTACCTACTATACTGATGACATCATGCGATTTCTGGTAATCATTATATAGGGTTCCTTTCACGTGAGAATGTTGATGAAATAACATTGCTTCTCTATATTACAGTATTTATTTTGCTATATACTTACACCATCTAATATTTTTTTACAAGCAGCCGCAATGCTATTATTTTCTGGGCTGCGCACGGGTATCTCGTACCCACAATTAGAGGGCCACTAACGACTTGAGCGAAAAAAAAATATGACGAAATTCACCATCAAAGATTCACATGAATCTTTTATGTTTTTCAGAAGAAGTTACCTACCAGGCTATAGAAGATCACCTGGAATACTTGAGAAGGATATATACAAATTTTTTTGTTGTTAGTTGGTGATGACATGGCAACAATTACAGACATTTTTGTAGTTTTCTATAATATTGAATATCTGTTCAAAAACTGAGCTTGAAACTATCGAAGCAGTTGATATTTGCTTTACAATTTTTTATGTTTTCAATTTAAATTTTCCATAGCCTTACCTTTTGCTCTGGACATTTATTGAAAGTTATTTTTATGGAATACAGTCAAATAAATCATTTTCTGAAATTCATGTGTTATGTAATTCAATCAAGAAATATTAAAAACACAATAAAAAAAGTTTTAAGTAACTGTGCCTACCCAATATTTTTTGAGTGATAAATATTGTCCCTGATTGATTTTACAATACGAAAAAAACTGTTTTTTCTAGTCAAGAGAATTAGTTCACCACGAAAACTCGACATGGGGATTTTCGATGAAGATATATGAAAAAAATGCTCGGACAGGTCGATTTTGTTTTTTGAGTGACCATTTTCAAATGCTAATAACCTTATATACTTTGGGTACGTTTTGAAAAATGTGACCTGAAAAAACGAAATCGACCAATCCGAACATTTCTTTAGATCTACGCTGTTAGGTATTACCCAAAACCTCCATATCAAATTTCGTTGGTCGATCCTGTGTACAAATTTTCTAATGATTCATTCAATGAGTTGTATTCATCATCTCGAGAACCTATCTATATTCATCAAAACAATGAATACAAATCATTTATTCAATGAATTGTATGCATCAAATTAAAGAAAGATTTTCATGAACTTATGATTGACATACACTGAAAAAAATAATCCGTTGTGAATACCGAAAGATAACTATATTAAGTATACCAAGCGTTGTGGTCAAATAGGCGCCAATCACTACATTTATTAAATATTACAACTACTAAATAGTATGATTCAAACAATAATAAATACTGAAGCTTAAAGCATCAAGTACTTTTCCTGTTTGGTTATTATTTACCACTACAAAGAAGTAACTCATCCCATCACTTGTCGATTTGTTCTTATGTATCGGTGCCATGGAATACTACATAACTAGATTACCTAGCACTTATATGACAATGTACACTACTACCGTTCTATTTTTATCCATAAATCTATGGTTATTATTTATGTTGTTTTTCGGAAACATAACCAATTGCTATTACGTAATAAAAGTAAGACAATGTTTACAGGCTTGTTTATTGAACTTTAGTAATCAATATACAGGGTGTTTGGAAATTGATTTATTCGATACCTGAAGTCCTGTCCCAAAGATTAAGAACTTCCCTCAAGGTTCACAATTTATTGTACTTTAGCCAGTTGCTTTCTTCTTCAAGTGGTTCATCTACTATTTCTGAAAACTACGAAAGACTAAGGTTTCCACACAATTCTACACAAATAAGGTGTTGACTAACCAGAAATATCAATATTATATAATCAACCGATCGCTTTTTTAATTTTCAAAGAAATAAAATTCATCCTAGTGTTAGAATATTTGTGATATGTGAATTGTTGCTTTGATTTTCGAAAGACTTTTAATCTATTTAGTTTTCTACAACAGAAGAAGTATGAAATATCTGGTAAAAAAACAGTTCTCTCCACAAACTAATGGAGATAAGTACTTAATAGGTAATAAAAACTACCTAATGATAATATTCTATGGAAATTATGAGCAGCTGACTATATTAGGTATTATGGGAATACTTTTGGGACATTTGCAGGGAAATTATCGCTTTTCAATAATATGCAGTTAGTTATAAATTTAATATGGAAAAATGTGAGTCATATGTGTATATACCTACTTACATCTATCTAGTTAATTAGGTTAATCAAATTTCAAAAAATTAGGAGATACCCACTGTGTCAGAGAAACCTACATGCGATTATGAATTCTGCCTTTAAGTAGGTACTGAAGCCTTTAGTGCCATTCCAAATTCACTTCCTATGAAACAGAGTATGACTTACCGTTGATTACTGTTGGTATACTCAAATATCCAAATTCCATTGAATCAGTAAGCTTTCCATTCGAGGTATCTATTCGTAGTCATTGAACTTCAACTTTGAACAGTGGTGCAAAATTAAAACAATAGGAATGGGTGCACAACTCACGAACACCAATACAAAAAACAATAATGATAAAAATGGCGACACATCGGAAGCATATCGGAAGCTGGAGCATCGCGTGCTTGTTACTTCGGAATCTTTCGGCTTTTTTACTACTCTTTGTAGTGGTAAATCTTGACATCACAGGAAGTAATCTCATACGTGCTATCATTTGTAGTGGTAAATAGAACTATTAAATAAGTTATATTCACCCTGAACCTAATACCATCACTACAGGAAGGATATTTAATAATTACCTGTTATTGAATATTTCAACTGATGAAGTAGTCAATAATAATTGAAGCTATCATCATTTGGATTGGGTATGCAATAGATTTGTCGTGATATTGAGTATTCATAAAAGTAGTACCACTGACATGTTAATTGTTCAATGAAACTAAATCGACATATCTATTCATTTAGTAAACAGAAAATATTTTATTTTTCTCAGTGTACATGGTCGCAATTTACGAGTTCATTAATAGGTATAAGGAAAAAGGTACCAAATCCATTTAATATAGGTACATCATCTCCATATTATTAACGAATCTGTTCATACGTTAATGTAGACGTGTTCATTAAAACAATGAACTTGTTCGTTGGACTAATTTTAATGATTTCATTCATTGAATCAATGAAACCTTCCTTTGTATTTATGCTTCAATTTGGTTGAGTGATACCTAGATACCTAGGTATA
>JARQZK010005112.1:370000-514081 GCA_030704885.1 Cynegetis impunctata | reverse complement strand
ATTGTAAACAAAATGACAAATTGTAAAAGCATATGTAATAGTATTAATTAATTTCTTTTCTGTATTGTTATATTATGTTTGTAAATCTGTTTGTATATAATTTTTAAATAAATATTTTTGAGTTGAGTTGATCTCTGAAGCCAAGCAGCGTCGGGCGCGGTCAGTACTTGGATGGGTGACCGCTTGGGAACACCGCGTGCCGTAAGCTTTTCATATTTTTTATGGATCTTTTAATTCGCGATTACGTGAATCTATTGATGATGTAATAAAAAGACGAAAACGATCGGTTACGGCCATACCACGCTGAAAATGCCAGATCTCGTCAGATCTCTGAAGCCAAGCAGCGTCGGGCGCGGTCAGTACTTGGATGGGTGACCGCTTGGGAACACCGCGTGCCGTAAGCTTTTTATATTATTTATGGATCTTTCAATTCGCGATTATGCGAATCTAGAGATGATGTAATAAAAAGACGAAAACGATCGGTTACGGCCATACCACGCTGAAAATGCCAGATCTCGTCAGATCTCTGAAGCCAAGCAGCGTCGGGCGCGGTCAGTACTTGGATGGGTGACCGCTTGGGAACACCGCGTGCCGTAAGCTTTTCATATTTTTTATGGATCTTTTAATTCGCGATTACGTGAATCTAGAGATGATGTAATAAAAAGACGAAAACGATCGGTTACGGCCATACCACGCTGAAAATGCCAGATCTCGTCAGATCTCTGAAGCCAAGCAGCGTCGGGCGCGGTCAGTACTTGGATGGGTGACCGCTTGGGAACACCGCGTGCCGTAAGCTTTTTATATTTTTTATGGATCTTTCAATTCGCGATTACGCGAATCTAGAGATGATGTAATAAAAAGACGAAAACGATCGGTTACGGCCATACCACGCTGAAAATGCCAGATCTCGTCAGATCTCTGAAGCCAAGCAGCGTCGGGCGCGGTCAGTACTTGGATGGGTGACCGCTTGGGAACACCGCGTGCCGTAAGCTTTTTATATTTTTTATGGATCTTTCAATTCGCGATTATGCGAATCTAGAGATGATGTAATAAAAAGACGAAAACGATCGGTTACGGCCATACCACGCTGAAAATGCCAGATCTCGTCAGATCTCTGAAGCCAAGCAGCGTCGGGCGCGGTCAGTACTTGGATGGGTGACCGCTTGGGAACACCGCGTGCCGTAAGCTTTTTATATTTTTTATGGATCTTTTAATTCGCGACCACGCGAATCTAGAGATGATGTAATAAAAAGACAAAAAGGTCGGTTACGGCCATACCATGCTGAAAATGCCTGATCTCGTCAGATCTCTGAAGCCAAGCAGCGTTGGGCGCGGTCAGTACTTGGATGGGTGACTTCTTGGGGGCAGTGTAAACTTTTTTCAATATCAATATAGCCTACAAATCTTGGGCTTTATAATGACAAATTTCATATTTGACAAATTCTAATACAAAAGGAATATATTGGTTGCACACTATCAAAGATAACACCAAGAATTGCCTACCTTGTTGAGAAAATGCAGCACCACACTTCGAATTAGACAAGAATAGTGATATCAAATATGATATTCATAATAAACCGTTATCGGGTTTTCAACTTTAAAACGAAGAAGTTGTGGACACTAGTTTTTATGAACTTTTATATTTATTTTTGGAGAATACGTGGTTAGAATATTGACGTCTAATTTCGGGACAACAATGAATTCGTAAAGAAGTATTCAAACGCATTTTTCTCGAAAATGCTGGGCCAAATTTTTTGCCAATACCCCCTGCACTACGCAGTCCTGAGAATATTGCAATACTAACTTTCAGTGCATTAAGTAGAGCGTAAAAAGTTTTGTAAATTATCTTCACAAAAAATCACTATCAGTTATTCACCTTCAACACCCTGTATCTTAAAAACGAAGAAGTTGTGGACCCTAGTTTATATGAATTTTTATCTCTATTTTTGTAAGTAGAATATGAGGTCGAAATATTGACGTCTAATTTCGGGACACCTTGTATAATATATATATATATATATATATATATATATATATATATATATATATATATATATATATATATATATATATATATATATATATATAATATATCTATATATATATATATATATAATATATATATATATATATATATATATATATACACTGTGTCCGTAAAGTATGGAACAAATTCATTTTTAGCTAAACACAAAATTTTAAGAAATAATCATGAAACACGTCGATTTTTGATTTTAATTTACCGTATTTTAAAATAATAATCTAATATACAGGGTGAATTACTTTCGAGTAATGACGTCACCGTCATTTTTTTTAAATAGAACATCCCCATTTTGTCTCAATTTTCGGATTACTCTAGCTGAGCTGATTCCAAAAATGTATCACATGTTGATTCCAATTGGTACAGGGTGGACAAAAATACAATAGTTTTGTGTGTGCTTATAAAGTAACGCGTAAAATTCTTTATTAGTTAAATTAACAATATTAATAAAAATACTTATTGTCTAGCGGCAATTGGTTTAAATGTAACACCCTGTAGTTTGTTACATTTTTAGATTAATAAAAATGAGCTGTTTCCAAACATGTTTGGTACTTGTGGTCTAGCAGACAGAATATGAAAGAAATTATTTCTTATCAATTTAAAATAAACATAGTCGTCTATTTCTTTGTGAAATGTCATTATTTGTTCAGTAATTTATTGATGTTCAGTGACAGTTTAGTACTACAATTTTTTTGGTATTCGTGAATGTTTTAATTATTGCTTAGATTTAATTTGATGTAGAAATGGAGTTAAGTGTAAAACAAAAAATTGAAATACTTATGATGATTGGGTATGGAGACAGATCGCGAACTCAGATGGAAGTGTGCAATTTGTTTAATGATAAATATCCAGAAAGACCTATAACGCGTTCAACAGTCAGTAAGATTGAAAAGAAATTTCGGGAAACTGGTACGGTTGAAAATGTACGTAAATCAGGTCGTCTCTCTGCAAATGCTGATACAGCATTAGATGTTTTACTGAGTTTTGAAGAAGATGTGCACACTTCTGTGCGTAAAGCTAGTCGCGATATCGGTGTTAGCAAAACAACGGTACACAAACTATTGAAGCTTGAAAAATGGCATCTTTATAAAATCAAACTTGTGCAAAAATTAAACGAAGATGATCCCGATAGAAGAATACAATTTTGCGAAGAAATGATGGATAAATGTCACCGAGACCCTCTCTTGGTACAAAACATTATATTTTCTGATGAGGCCACTTTCACGTTAAATGGCGAGGTTAACCGTCAGAATTGTAGATACTGGGCAAAAGAAAACCCCCACTGGATGCGTGAGCATCATACACAATACCCGCAAAAGGTAAATATGTGGGCTGGAATTGTAAGAAATCGAATCATTGGACCCTACTTTATCGAAGGTAATTTAAACGGGGCAACGTACCTTGAGTTTTTAAGGGGGTATCTCGTACCTACTTTACGTAATTTGTTTCCCAGCAGACGTAATCCTGGAGTTTTTGATGAAAGGTTATGGTTTCAACAGGATGGTGCACCTCCACATTATGCTGTAGATGTTAGAAGGTATCTAGATGAAATTTTTCCGAACAGGTGGATTGGTAGTGGCCAGCGAGGTCTCCAGATTTCAATCCGTTGGATTATTTTATGTGGGGCCATCTGAAGAACGTTGTTTATAAAACGAAACCAGCAAATATTGAAGAATTAAAAGAGAGAATTCGAACAGAAATAAACAATATTACTCAAAAAAGCATACACAAGGTTCAACAAGAATTTGTACACCGCTTGGGTTACTGTCAAATACAGCAAGGGTTGCAGTTCGAACATTTATAAAGTCATGCATTCCATCATATTCTGTCCGCTAGACAATGAGTATTTTTGATAATATTGTTAATTTAACTAATAAAGAATGTTACGCGTTACTTTATGAGCACACACAAAACTATTGTATTTTTGTCCAGCCTGTACCAATTGGAATCAACATGTGATACATTTTTGGAATCAGCTCAGCTAGAGTAATCCGAAAATTGAGACAAAATGGGGATATTCTATTTGAAAAAAATGACGGTGACGTCATTACTCGAAAGTAATTCACCGTGTATATTAGATTATTATTTTAAAATACGGTAAATTGAAATCAAAAATCGACGTGTTTCATGATTATTTCTTAAAATGGTCTGTTTAGCTAAAAATGAATTTGTTCCATACTTTACGGACACAGTGATATATATATATATATATATATATATATATATATATATATATATATATATATATATATATATATATATATATATATTTAAATAAATGACTAAAGATTGCATCGAAGCCAGCTGAAATAATTATAATGCCATAAAATCTTATAATTAAAACACAGATCTATGAAATCTATAAAAAATCAATCACTCCAACTATAGTTTTCTGAAACTACTACTCAGAATCATCGAATGCACCCATATAGAATCAAAGGCGTTTAGTTGAAATTATAGCCCCCGAAAAAAATTCAAAAGCAGGTAGCGCCCAAAGCGTTCGTGATCCCGCGAAAACACCTCAATTTAAAATGTTTCGCGTCGCTTTTTTTCCTGTTTTCAGTCGTTCAAGCTCAGTCAAAAGAAATGATAGTAACGTAGAATTATGGTGAATTATTGCGCATTTCGTAACCTGATATTTTCGATGAATTACCGATATCAGTGCCTGAAGCTTGTGCTATATCGGAAGGGCGAGTAATATCGGACAGGACAGAGGCGTAGTGGAGTTATTCTTTCGGCAGGTCCTGAAATTGGTGGATGATATTTTATTAGCAAGTTTTACAGATGAACTTCTCGTAGCTAGGCATGCGCGTCATCTGTATTCGTATCTGCATATTTATTTAACAAGCCGTGCGGGTCTTCATCATTTTCAAATTAAAATATCCCAAAATCAGTACACAGTATCGAGTTTCACCAAAAGTTCCTTTTTGGTTCACAAAAAATTTTTACTAGAAAATTTAATCTCAAAAAATTCAAAAGTATTCGGTACGGACCGTGTAACTAGCGCATTCTATGAGAGGCAGATATAAAAACAAATGTACGCGATGCATCAATTTCGAAAACAGATTCCTAAAAAGTTTCTTCACAATGTTGTCAGTAGTTTCGACATTATCGTAAGAAATGTGTTCAATTTTTTTTCAAAACCCTGTATCTTGAAAACAGATGCAGTCACGAAAATTTTTTATTCGGCGAACTCAACTTATTTTGCATTATTCTATCTATTTTAGCGCAACGGCGCCCCCTTTTTTGAAACATCCTTTATATACTAATATATATATATATATATATATATATATATATATATATATATATATATATATATATATATACAGAGGCGCCGACCTATAAAAAATATTGGAGGGGGCCATACCGGGGGAAATTTTCCAGTTTTAAAGTGTTTTTAAATCATTTTAGAGTCATATAATCAACATTAGAATCCCGAAAACTCGACTTTCGGTAACTCGACTCTCCGGTCAACTCGACAAGCCTGACACATTTTTTGGTTTTGAAAAACGAAACACACACGGTATTTTCGTAAAAAGCTAATTCAATTTAGAGTAATAATTATGCCTTTAGACTATTAAAAAGCATTGAATATATAGCTCTGAAAAGACTGAAATTATATTTTAATAAATCCTTAACTATCATTAAAAAAATAGAACATTAAATATTCCTGTCGCACAGGAACAGCACTTTGATTAATAAGTGAAATAGCTAATTTAAGCATACTTTGAATAAGTCTCAGGGACCATTGAATAAAAGCAATATTTCAATTTTAATACTTTAAAAATATTTGAGTATTATAAAATATTAATAAAAAATATGTCAGTATTTGAAAATAAATAATACATTACTGTAGTAATGTATTATTTATTCTCAAATACATTCTGTATGTATTTAATTCTCTATTCATAAAGATTTTTAATATATATATATATATATATATATATATATATATATATATATAATGAAAAATGCCAACATAATTTTGTAATTTTACAAAGCATGATATAACTAATAATAATTCTTAAACTAAATTTTGGAGTGGGCTCGGGCCCCCTCAAGCCCTTAGAAGTCGGCGCCACTATATATATTAATATATATATATATATATATATATATAATAATAAAAAAATATATATATATATATATATATATATAAATATATATATATATATATATATATATATATATATATATATATATATATATATATATATATATATATATATATAATTATTTATTCGAATTGTTGTTGCCTGTGAACTATTTCTAATCTTCTGATAATTATTAGCAATAACAGGCTTGTTGAATCTTAAAAAACTCGATTTTATTAAAAAGTTGACGTTTCGCCACGACATTCGTGGCTTTATCAAAACTTTTTCGAGTTTTTTAAGATTCAACAAGCCTGTTATTGCTGATAATTATCAGAAGATTATATAACTTCTGTTTTTTATTTTCATTTCATTTTGTTGAACATAACAACTGTTTCGCCAAACACAGTGGCTTCATCAGACGAGTAATTCAAACTAACTTCACAAATGGAATATCTTACGAATCTAGTTTTATTTACATTACACGTGGGAATTAATCTTCTTCCGGTGCCGTACCCGGTTTCGGGCTAAGGCGACCTCTCTACAACTATTGGTGTTGTACGTGATACAGTGATACACGCATAGATTGGGCTACTGAACAGAAGGTCGGTGGATCGAATTCCGGCCGAACCAACGATTTAATGCGGAGCAATCTCTCGGAAGGCACCGAGAAGTATTCTGCCTTCTATGAAGACTTTCGGAATCGTCGTAAAACTGTAGGTCCCTTCTATTCGGGAATTAATACAAAAATGAAATACGACGACATTCATCACAGAAATCTAAATAAATAATATATTTTTGATTTGTATGATAAGTCAGAATGAGATCTTGGAATTCTAATTTAACACTCTGACTGCCATGTCAGTCATTTTTGACTGACACAGAAATTTCAAAGCCCGCCGGGGACCATTATCATGTGACCGAACGTTACACGCCGCGCGTTTATTTCATTCATGGGGAAACGGTAATACCAAAGATGATGTATATTTCTTTCATCTACGCGTCACCGCCGAGATATTTTTCAGAGATTTAAAATGTAGCGCCGCAAATCCAATGCATATGCTAAACCCAATAAATAGTCGGTCTAAATCGTCTGACGTGGCCATGTATGAAATGATGCTGTCGGTCATAAATGACTGACGGCACAACTTTTTGCCCAATAGTCTGTCAGTCACATATGACTGACAGAACAAAATAAAACAAACAAAATTCAGTATGCCGGCAGTCAAAGTGTTAAAACCCTGAAATCCAACATAAATCTCCATAAGAAATTTTAAAATTTTAAATTACATCTTTGACTTAGATCCCAAAATTTCCATACATTAGATTAGAAAATATCAGAATTATGAAATCACTAAGAAAGTTAGGATTGGGGTATACTTATACAAATATCTTCCTTCGCATATAGTTTTGAAGTTTTCAAGTATCGCATTGTTTTTTTCAGCAACACCACGTCAAATTGTTGGTGATGTTTCGAAATGAGAAAAGTAGAAAGACCGTTGTTCCGCCACTGCTTTATTTCGTTGGGCTGTCGTTACCGGCAGTTCGTATTAAAGTTGATGGGTACGTATGGAAACTGTAATGGGCAAGTGGACTTGTAATTTGTAATCTAGGATTAGGCAGGTGTATCTTGGAGGTAAAAATTTGCATTGAAGATTCCAGAATACATGCTTGATCCGGAGTTGCTACATATAATCAGGCGATGTGAATTGAATATTGTACCATGCATATTAACCATGAATGAACGATGAAAAACGCTTAAACAGATGGGAAACCGGTGATACTGAATTCAACACTTTCGTAGTGACTATGGAAGAATAGCAGTTACCCTAATGAAAGGTTTGATTTACCGCATCACTCGTTTGAGTTATCGACAACAAAAAACCATAATTTTTTAGTCCGCAAATGGTAGGCGACTGTAATTAGGTCTGACAAAATATTTACGCCAATTTCCGTACAATAATATAAGCATTAACTTATTTATGTATATATATATATATATATATATATGTATATATATATGTATATATATATATATATATATATATATATATATATATATATATATATATATATATATATATATATATATATATATATATATATATATATATATATATATATATATATATATATATATATATATATATATATATATATATATATATATATATATATATATATATATATATATATATATATATATATATATATATATATATATATATAATTATATATACCTATATATATATATATATATATAGGTATATATATATATACATATATATATATATATATATATATATATATATATATATATATACATATATATATATATATATATATATATATACATATATATATATATATATATATATATATATATATATATATATATATATATATATATATATATATATATATATATATATATATATATATATATATATATATATATATATTTATATATATTTATATATTTATATATATATATATATATATATATATATATATATATATATATGTTAACGGTATCCCTATACATCCTCTTTATGCACCTCATCATTTGTCACGTCAGGACGGACGAGTGGTAGAAAGCGGACATGCGCCTTACCAATGAAGCAGTAGAGAATTACTGCGCACGAGTGTGAAGTCAGGGAGTCGTCGAGTATGCTTGAACGTATGAACAAGTTGTTAACGTATGGAGCAATAAACGGAATTGTTCTAAAAAGTTATTCTTATTTGTGTGTATTTACCCTAGTATTTAACATTTAACCCTGTATTTAACATCAGAAGTGGGATGTTCCCGTGTGTACCCTGTGTTATATAGTTAAAATGGAAGATGAAATTCATATTGGTCGTGACAGTGAAGTGTCTGAGCAAAGTGTTGTAGCTGATGAGGAAGATATCAGGTCAGTAAGTCCAAAACGACCTAAATTATAATGGCAAGAATCCTTAGTTAACTTGGCGAGCCAACAACAACAATTATTAGAATTGACTCGTCAGTCCAAGATGGCGACGTCGACGTATTATACGCCAACGCCCAACACATCTAGAACAAACGGATCTACTGCGCAGCCGTTGATATCGACACTAGCGCTCACATCATTTAAGTAAACCAGCATTGATCCTGACAAAAGCGTATATTTTGTCGAAGTTGACAAAATTTCTGTGATGACTTAATTGTTGCCGTTCCCGAGAAAGAAACGCTAAAAAGCCGATATTGTGAGTCACTAACCGAGTTCGGTAACCAGATGGAGTGAAATTCTAAGCATGTTTGACATAAACTAAAGAGTGAGATTAAACCCATTAAAAAAACTACATGCATTTTCGTGTCTCGGAACACAAGTTGTTTACCCTATTGGGAGTTGTGATTTAATAGCTGTACTGCCGACCCTGACCCTAGAAATATACTTTATGGTTATTCCCGATATTGTTATGACAATCGATATCGATCTTATTATGGGATGGGATTAGACGACTTTGCCTTTGAATCGAGAAAAATGCGATGGGCTTGAACTACATAATAACGAGCTTGCCATCGAAAAAAGTGTTTACTATGAAGAACTTGAATAGCGTTCCTGTTAAGATAAATCAACTTGAGAGTGTTATGCTTATAATTTTCAACTTCGATGACAGGATACCTAGACTAGCGACTACACAGCTGTTTTTGGGTGACACACTGCCAACTGATAACTTCATTGACCCAAATAAGGATGTTGCAGATGCCCGAAATAAAATGAGAAACAGTGGATAGCAGCTCATGAGTAATTACCGTCGTGGCATGCCACAACAAAAACAAAGAGTAAGATCAGTAATTTTTGTATGTTAACACTTTTATGATTTTTGTTGAGTTGAATTGATCTGCTTTCTGATTCGTTTTGAATAATTTATTAGTTATGTGGATGATTTCAATGCAGAATAGAGTTTGCTAAATGCATTGTAATACAGATGAATTACATGTATTATTGATTCGTTTTGAATAATTTATTGATTACGTGAATGATTGCAATGCTGCCTAAAGTTTATTGAATGTAATGTAATACAGATGAATTACATTTATTATCGTTGCCGTTTTGAATAATTTATTAGTTATGTGTTGATTGCAATGCAACCTGAGGTTTATTGAATGCAATGTAATACAGATGTATTGCATTTATTTTTGTTGTTATTTATTTTCGATATCATGCATGGTGAAAGATTTTAAAAAATGGATTAGTGGTGAATCCACTAGGTTAAAAACAAAATGAAGTATCATTAAAAATGTAAAAAAGTAGGAGGTGGCGATCCCACTCCGCTTGAATAAAAAGAGGAACTTGACGATTTCACGTTGCCTTATATGTTTGTGGCGATCACACAAGACATGAAATGAAAGCTTAAATAATTTACAAATAACCATTAAATAATTTATAAAAAAGTAGGAGGTGGCGATCCCACTCCGCTTGAATAAAAAGAGGAACTTGACGATCTCACGTTGCCTTATATGTTTGTGGCGATCACACAAGACATGAAATGAAAGCTTAAATAATTTACAAATAACCATTAAATAATTTATAAAAAAGTAGGAGGTGGCGATCCCACTCCGCTTGAATAAAAAGAGGAACTTGACGATCTCACGTTGCCTTATATGTTTGTGGCGATCACACAAGACATGAAATGAAAGCTTAAATAATTTACAAATAACCATTAAATAATTTATAAAAAAGTAGGAGGTGGCGATCCCACTCCGCTTGAATAAAAAGAGGAACTTGACGATCTCACGTTGCCTTATATGTTTGTGGCGATCACACAAGACATGAAATGAAAGATTAAATAATTTACAAATTACCATTAAATAATTTATAAAAAAGTAGGAGGTGGCGATCCCTCTCCGCTTGAATAAAAAGAGGAACTTGACGATCTCACGTTGCCTTATATGTTTGTGGCGATCACACAAGACATGAAATAAAACATTAAATAATTTACAAATAACCATTAAATAATTTATATAAAAGTAGGAGGTGGCGATCCCACTCCGCTTGAATAAAAAGAGGAACTTGACGATCTCACGTTGCCTTATATGTTTGTGGCGATCACTAAAGACATGAAATAGTGGCAGTACCACTAGGTTTAAAAAGGGTAGTAAAAGTACGTTTTAAAGGTAGTAGGTACCATTACATTACAGCAATGAATAGAAAATGTTATATTATATAGTAAAACTCTAACAGTATGTTTTAAAGGTAGTAGGTACCATTACATTACAGCAATGAATAGAAAATATTATATTATATAGTAAAACTCTAACAGTATGTTTTATCAAGGTAGTAGGTACCATTACATTACAGCAATGAATAGAAAATGTTATATCATATAGTAAAACTCTGATATAAGTTGAAGTAAGCAGAAGATATCGGTATGTTTTAAAGGTAGTAGGTACCATTGTATTACATAATGTGTGGCTATGAATTGAAAATGTTATATTATATAGTGAAACTCTATGAAAACTTTGACTGACATAAGATGAAGTTGTAGAAATGGCAATACCACTTGATAAAAAAAAAATTATATGTAGTTGATTCAGACATAACGAAAATTCTGTTTCGTACTTGATGCTTACAGATAGACACAGTGCGAGGACGCACTAATCACAGGATGGCCGTGTTAACGGTATCCCTATACATCCCCTTTATGCACCTCATCATTTGTCACGTCAGGACGGACGAGTGGTAGAAAGCGGACATGCGCCTTACCAATGAAGCAGTAGAGAATTACTGCGCACGAGTGTGAAGTCAGGGAGTCGTCGAGTATGCTTGAACGTATGAACAAGTTGTTAACGTATGGAGCAATAAACGGAATTGTTCTAAAAAGTTAGTCTTATTTGTGTGTATTTACCCTAGTATTTAACATTTAACCCTGTATTTAACATATATATATATATATATATATATATATATATATATATATATATATATATATATATAGGTATATATTATATATTTATATATATATATATATATATATATATATATATATATATATATATATATATATGTATATATATATAATAATTTTTATTGGTTATGTCACAGTGCTATTTTGGTTTGTTTATTTTTGTAAATTGGCCGGCTATTTTTGATATTTTTTCAACGGTTTTTGTTCACTTGCCACGATAGTTAAAAAATGTCGCTCTTAAAAGAAGACTACAATTTACAGATGTGGAAGATATGTTACTTCTTAGAGTGGTTCTAAGTAATAATCCATTTGAAAACCCAGATATTTGGTCAGTGATTCAGCAGCACATTTCCCTTATAACAGAAAAATTATTTTCAATGAGAACAGTAAAATACATAAGCCTTCGATGCCTAAGAAATATATTTGCCCAAATTAATTAGAATTATTGCTACAAACTATTGCATTTACCAGTTGCTTTATGTCCAGATCGTGTAATTATTGGGTTTGGTATCTGCAAAGTTTGGCATAACCATGACAAATCCTCTCTTTGAAAACAGAAACTTCTTTTCACCTCTTCAGCCTCAATATTATCCAAATCGAATCCGGGTATGTTTCCATCAATATTTTCACGTTTTTGTTCCTCTTCAAAGATGTTATGTAAGATTATACCTCTTATTAAATTATGATCCACTCCCCCGGGCCTGATCGCTATACCTATAGTCTATTACATCTTCCATGATAATTTACCCAAAGAACGCTTATAATAGGTGAATGAAAATTGGAAAAATCACCCGATAAAAAAAATAATACAAAAACACAAGAGAGGTTATACTTATTTGACGTTCGCAATAAATTTGAATTAAAAATCTCTTTTTGGATCTTCAACTCGTTAACAACGTTTTCCGTTCTGCGCAAACTCAACATAGCGGTTTACGATAATTACGTTGACTTTAAAAAGAAACTCAAGAACATTCAGTAAAATACGCATCGTTCGTGTGCTACAACAATTAAATCTATATATCTGCTTATACGGCGATGCTGAATCCCAGATTAATCGTAGAAAACTGGAGTTAAGATATTTTATTTAACGCACGTAGTCAACTTACACGCAAACCTGCGTCTCATAAATTTGATTGTTGTGGATTTTTTCCGGACTGGGCGATGTCGCGGACGAAACAAGGAAATCGCCTGACTAGTTTTAAACCAATCTTTTTTTATGGGTTCAACCTGTGCAGGAGAAGCCATTTGCTTTCGGATATTATAAGTTACTGAGCGGCTATACAAATTCAACTTGACTGAAATTGCGAATTTTGTAACTACTGAAAAACATTTATTTGGTAAACACACTCCGACAATAGTTGCTATTACCTGGAAGTAGACAGCAAAGTAGGTAGTAGATTTACTGTTGAGTACTTCTGCTAGGACACCTTGATGCTGGATAAAATAAGCTGCATTGAAGAGATCTAATAAGATTGAAACATAAAAAAAAACAAGAAAATCACATGACTAATTGTGAACCAATCTTTTTTATGGGTTCAGCCTGTGCAGGAGAAGCCATTTGCTTTCGGGTATTAAGCTCAAGTTACTGAGCGGCTATACAAATTCAATTGAACTAAAATAGCGATTTTTGTAATAACTGAAAACCATTTATTTGGAAAACTCACTCCGAAAATAGATATTAGTAACTGAAAGTAGACAGAAAATTAGAAGAGTTACCGTTGAGTACATGTGCCAGGACACCCTTCAGCTGGATTGCTACTGTTAAACATATAGTCCAAGAGCTGGCTACATAAAACAGGGTCGATATGGTGCGCGCAGTTTTAGTTTATAAACTTGGGGCCCCAATGTAGTACATCATCAAACGCCACTTCTTAAGGTCAGCACAGGTCGGATATGAAAATGCCAGCCGGTTTTCCCGGACGAAAAAATTGACTGAAAAACCTCATAGCGTGCGCGCGTGAAACCTTTTGTAACATGAGGTTTGAACCTTAAATAAGAGCGGTGTAATAGTGCAAGAAGTTTTGCAGGTCGAAAAACCCTCGTAAGAAGTGATCGAAAGTGCCGGAAAATTCACCTGAAAAACTCATTACTGAGCAACTGTACCGAAAAGTACAACTGTTCCCAGAACTTTTTTTAAAAATCGGTTGATAATTGGCGCGTTAAATGAATTTATAAAAAAAAATCAGAACCCCGTTTTTCGCGACGTTGGCGTTGCCGGCGGCGGCTCGAATAGGCGGAAAATGAGTAAGCGCGATAAAAAATTATTATATTTCAGCGAGTTTTCATCGTATCCTAATGATTTTTTTTAAATTTTGGGTAGCACAAACAGATATTTTGAATGGAGCCATCAAAAAAAATTTTCTATTGAGCCGAATGCGAAAAATTTTCATTTCAAATACTTATACGCCGATTTTCTTTTTTTTTCCGGAGTTTTTCCGACCTGTCAAAGTTCTTGCGTTATCACACCGCTCTTAGTTGAGACCCCAAAAATCTAATAAAAAAGTTTTACGCGCGCACTCTTTTTCAGGTGAGTTTTTCGGCACTTCCGATCACTTCTTACGAGGGTTTTCCGACCTGCAAAACTTCCTCCACTATTACACCGCTCTTATTTGACGTTCAAACCTCATGTTATAAAATATTTTACGGGCGCACGCTATGAGGTTGTTCAGGAAGGTTTTCCGGCACTTTAGATCACTTCTTACGAGGGTTTTCCGGCCTGCAAAACTTCCTCCACTATTACACCGCTCTTAGTTGACGTTCAAACCTCATGTTATAAAATATTTTACGGGCGCACGCTATGAGGTTGTTCAGGAAGGTTTTCCGGCACTTGAGATCACTTCTTACGAGGGTTTTCCGGCCTGCAAAACTTCTTGCACTATTACACCGCTCTTACTTGACGTTCAAACCTCATGTTACGAAAGGTTCTACGCGCGCACGCTATGAGGTTTTTCAGTAAATTTTTTCGTCCGGGAAAACCGGCTGGCATTTTCATATCCGACCTGTGCTGACCTTAAGAAGTGGCGTTTGGTGATGTACTACATTGGGACCCCCAGTTTATAAACTGAAACTGCGCGCACCTTATCGACCCTGTTTAATGTGTCTAATATGACTTTTAACCCCTCAGCTGGTATCATCATTTTTACTTACGTAACAGGTATCTTCGGGTCGATTCTGACCCGATACTTTTAAAAAAGGTTGAAACCTCCAAATTACAAAATATCATTATTTAATCAATTTTTAGCAATGTATATAACAGGTTTAGAAACAAAAAAATCTTGGCTATAAATACACTTTATTGTAGGAAAAAATACAAATACTTCCTCTGAAACTGTTTAACGCAATATAATTTCCAACATTTCAACTGAAACATCAAAATATCAAAAAACCAATATAATGGGTCTTCATACAATATATTTAGCCTTCACATTCTACAAAAAATAAAGAAATAGATTCTCATTCAAAAAAACGTGTAATAACAATTACTAACCTATCACTCGCTTATTACATTTTTCAAATAATAATGTAGTTGTGCTCTGCAGGTGCTTCAAACACGTGCCGGTTACACTTATTACACTTTATTTTTACTGCCATTTTTCGATTTACACATGTAACATCTTCGTCGTTTTTTGCCCTACTTACTGCATGTGGACCAGGAGGTCTGGGCTGAGAAATTGACGGCCTACTTCCATTCGTTGTAGTTTCATCTCATTGAAGGGCTTTTTGCCATCATCTTCAATGTTCAAAAACAATTCACGTACTTTTTCGACATACTGCCGGCCGTCAATAACGAGGAAATCCATAGTGAAATAAATTCAAAACACACACGCAACTGGTATCCTTTAGTAGTTTTTCTTATTTTAAATGGAACACATTGTATGTTATCGATCCATAAGAAGCGCCTTTAAAGGCTCTACAAATGTTATCAAGTATTCCTCATGGTTAAGTTTACTAGTTTTTTTTAAAACGGTTCTTTTTTTCGAAAAATGGCTAGTATTCATATTTCTTCACTATGATCTCAATGAATATTCGGTAATCAAAGAAATCCAAAAGATATTGTGAATGAGGTAAATCCTTTCTCATTTCCTAATATTTCTTTCAGAACTTAATACATTTCTCACAAAAAAAAGCGAGAAGAATTATGTATTAATTATGTTTATTTTATTACTCCTGTAAAAATTTTGCAATCTGCATAAATTTGAAGAAAAAAATGTTGTCTTAAATCCTGCTAAACATATATTCCTAGTACAAGTTTAGTGAAATTGTAATTCAAAATTTAGTTGGCAGTGGTAACAAAGGCAAAACGCTTTCTTATAATAAATGTTTAATATGACAGTCAGATTTATCGATACAAAGGTTTTTTTATGTAAACTTTCAAACATTTTGGTGTATAAATAAATTGGAACCAATCGACTTATTTTGACCTCTACTACCCGTGGTAGCTCTGTGTCCCAGCAGCTTTGGGACAGCCAGTATATATATATATATATATATATATATATATATATATATATATATATATCTATATATATATATATATATATATATATATATGTATATATATATATATATATATATATATATATATATATATATATATATATATATATATATATATATATATATATATATATATATATATACTAGCTGACCCGGCAAACGTTGTTCTGCCATATAAATTATTTTTATCAATCTATCTTTCTTTTTATTCATCTATCTGCCGATGTATATCTACCTATCTAACTATCTATCTATCTATATAGTAATATATCTATCAATCTATCTGACCCGGCAAACGTTGCTTAAATTATGAAAATGGCTATGAAAAAATATGTGTTGTTGATAGAAAGGTGAAAATTTAACACACACGCAACTCGGGTCAAATCTGACCCTAGCGCGTACAATTCGGCCTTTGCGATGCTCAAATGGAACTGGCGTTTGAAGTATCTATTTTTACGTTATATTTATGAGAAGTCACGGAACCACAACCACATAAGTGCAAAAGCGCCTGTCCTGTATTGAAATGAAGATGCGCCGGGTCAATTCTGTCCCGACGATACCAGTTAAGGGTTAAATAAAGTGAAGAAGGTGAATGTTTCAATAATTTTAGAAATTATCCAACAACTTTCCAAGGGAGGTGGTTATATGTATTTCGCAACACGAAATCAGTATTCAATTCAACGATTTATACTGGGGAACAATTATAAAATTTAAAAGTCAAATGAGATGTATTGAAGAGATCTAATAAGATTGAAACATCTGTGTGGCGATTTTGAGTCAGGGTGACTTGACGTTTTCTATAATTCAACGTTGGATTGTGGATGCAGATTTAGCGTCGTGGAATACATATATCCAGCTCCCTTGGAAAGTAGTTTGGTAATTTTTTAAATTATTGAAGAAATTTCCTTGTTCACTTGTTGTAATGTATTAAATTGACCATGGTCAACTTGTATATCTATGATGAGATTTATTCATGATGATTATAAGTATTTTTATTTTTCACTTGTATATTATTTGTTGATTTTACCTTAGATACGGTTGCTATAAATACACTCATTATGCCCTAGGGCGTTATGAGCGGGCAATATGGATCATAACGCCTGCTCATTGTACGAGGAGAAATGAGGCAACTTGATTAAATACTTCATAATCCTTGTCGTATATGACTCTGGATTTCTCCGGCAATGAATTATTCGCAGATTTGGCTGCATTTTCTATTTTCTTGGGTAAATTCATTTTCATTTCCAATAATTTCCATTATTTCTATAAGACTACACAAAGAAAGAAGCAATGACATTCACTAAATATGATGATAAAAATATTCACAAACGTCAAAATATCAACAAATGACATGCCTACTATGAGGAGGAAAATGGAAAGTATAGGAGCAATGAACCGATTTTAAAATCGATTTATCATTATAATAAAATAATTTTTTCGTGAAAATTAAAATCTTGTATGCACCACGTGCGTTACATAGATCCTAACGCCCATCGGGCAACATTCATGTTACCCTCCGAGTTTTAGGATTCATATAACGCAATTGGTACATAAATAACTATTTGAGTAGAACACATTACACCCGTTCACATTGACGTTTCAGAATGACAGAATGCTAGAGTTAGGTACCTAATTTTTTGAGTCCAAAATCTGTGACAAATTGCGATGTGATTCTAATTTTTGAGAACACTACAATAAACATCATAATCATTTAAATTTGAATTTTTCTAAATATTTCAGCAGTCGTATGTCTATTTTCATCATAGTCATTTCTTTTAATCACAGATTTCATCGATTTTTACCACATTTGAACGTAACTAACAAAGATTCTGTTGATGAGAATTCGAGAGAAAAAACTGGAATTCCAATAAATTAGCTTTTCTTGTGGAATTATTTATGAACAGTTCGTTGAAAGTTGACTTAATTAATTTAGTGGAGGAAAAAGATTTGGAATGCTTAGATCAGAGGCAGCTGCTCATCTACCCCCGCATTAAAATATCTACGATAGCCATAGACTTGAATCCTATTAAAAATGTGAAGGAAATAATAAATACATACTGGTTGATCTGCTCACTCAGATGTCATAATATTTCAGCTCATTAAAATTAATTCTAGTATTTGATTAATTAATCCATTAGTGAAATTCTATTTTATGACCGTTGGCTTACACAATTTACACTGAAAAATGATTTAAGCTGTTGCCACCTTGAGCTTTTGAATTCCAAATTTCCTAATTTGACAGATGTTTCTGTTCTTGATTCAATCAAGTGACTCTTCGTACGGGATTAAGGCTTTGTTTTCTTTAGGACTAGTAGCATAGTCGTATTTTCCTGGAAAATAATAGACTATTGCACTGTATAGAATGTCAGCAGGTGGTATTTATATCCGGTTTAGACCTCCTGGACCACGATTTTCGAGATTTGTATGATGTCTGATGAATATATTTATCTATATATATATATATATATATATATATATATATATATATATATATATATATATATATACATATATATAGGTATATATATATATATATATATATATATATATATATATATATATATATATATATATATATATACAGGGTCCTGCAACAGTGGCGCGGTGTTCCATATCTCTACCGGGTGTCCACGGAAGGTGGCTCGCCCCTATAACTTTTTTGTTTTCGAAGATAATGAAATGAAATTTAGAGGATCTGTTTGATGCATAAAACTGCATTTTGGACAAGTAACTCAACTTCATGCAACTTCCGGTTTCACCGGAAGTGACATAAACTTTCGATTTTTAAATGGGACACCTGGTATATTTTCAGTTTTTTCGTCTCCATATGACATTTATAATACAACCATGTATCATTTGCTACTTTTTATAACTGTTGTTCTATTATTTTTCGAAATAAATTTTTATTCTAGCGGGCTATAGATGCGTTCAAATAAATATTTTCGGTCCTAAAATGGCCCTGTTTACCGTCCTGGGACGTAGATATGTGGACGCCCACAAATCAACAGTTATAAAAAGTAGCAAATGATACATGGTTGTATTCTAAATGTCATATGGAGACAAAAAAACTGAAAATATACCCGGTATCCCATTTAAGAATTGAAAGTTTATATCACTTCCGGTGAAAGCGGAAGTTGCATGAAGTTGAATTACTTGTCAAAAAATTCAGTTTTATGCATCAGACAGATCCTCTAAATTTTATTATCTCTGAAAACAAAAAAGTTATAGGGGCGAGCCACCTTCCGTGGAAACCCGGTATTTAGGAAACAGTTAGAAATCTATATTCCTATAATATTACCTTATTGCTCGAGCTCGACAAAATGAAAATATTGTCTTCCACACAGAGTGTTCAATTTTTTTCTGGGCGGATACCAACTATTTTTTTTTTCAAATGGCAACCTATATTTTTTACGGCTTTTTTCGGTTTCTACATAGAAAACAAAAGATACTTTATATAGATCTTTAATAACTGAGATTGAATTCTCGCACATCACTTGGTGAAACATCATAAAGAATAAAGTATAAACTTTAAAATAAAAACACTTGGCTTATGTTTCACAATATAAAAAATAATTAGATACTGTATTTAGCAGTAACGAAAAGTTGACATGTTTCGAGTTATGATAGTCTTGATAATGAGTTCATAACTCGAAACATGTCGACTTTTCGTTACTGCTAAATACAGTATCTAATTATTTTTTATATTGTGAAACATAAGCCAAGTGTTTTTATTTTAAAGTTTATACTTGATATATTGACGGTTTTCGAGATTTTTGGCACGACAGGTTTCTTTTCCCAAAATTGGCCACTCAGAATATTTGAAATTATAAAGTTGTGCCAAGTCCAATTGAAATTGAATATTTGTCAAATATTCTACATTGATTACTCTCTCAAACAATATATCTGAAATCGACCTGCGATATACAGGGAATGAGGAACCGCTTGCCATATATTGTAAATGAAAATTTGCAGAGTCTTTCTTATTTTAAATGGAACACATTGTTTGTTATCGATCCAGAAGAAGCGCCTTCAAAGGCTCTACAAATGTTATCAAGTATTCCCCATGGTTAAGTTTACTAGTTTTTTTAAAACGGCTCTTTTTTTCGAAAAATGGCTAGTATTCATATTTCTTCACTATGATCTCAATGAATATTCGGTAATCAAAGAAATCCAAAAGATATTGTAAATGGGGTAAATCCTTTCTCATTTCCTAATATTTCTTTCAGAACTTAATACATTTCTCACAAAAAAAAGCGAGAAGAATTATGTATTAATTATGTTTATTTTATTACTCCTGTAAAAATTTTGCAATCTGCATAAATTTGAAGAAAAAAATGTTGTCTCATTGGTAACTCTGTGTCCCAGCAGCTTTGGGACAGACAGTATATATATATATATATATATATATATATATATATATATATACATATATATATATACATATATATATATATATATATATATATATATATATATATATATATATATATATATATATATATATATATATATATATATATATATATATATATATACTAGCTGACCCGGCAAACGTTGTTCTGCCATATAAATTATTTTTATCCATCTGTATTTCTTTTTATTCATCTATCTGCCGATGTATATCTACCTATCTAACTATCTATCTATCTATATAGTAATCTATCTTCCTATCAATCTATCTGACCCGGCAAACGTTGCTTAAATTATGAAAATGGCTATGAAAAAATATGTGTTAAAAAAAAAATAAAAAAATAAAAATTTTGTCCAAAAAATTTATGAAAATGTGGTGAACCACCCTAATCAATTTATTATGATATTATAGGGGTGAATATATATAACGACCTATTCTCAGACCGACTATTGTTATTTTCGGTGCCATCTTGCAACCCTATTGCGAATCTGTGGATAAAATAAAAAAAAATGAAAATTGCGATGGAAAAATAAAGGTTGATCGTAGAAGGGTAAACAATTGAGGGTAATATGATTTTTTTTATTCTAAGTCATGACAAAATAAAAATAAAAATCTTGCCAGAAAAATTAAAGTTTATAATTAACAAATAAAAAATAGGATTTGATTGTAAAGGGTTGAAAATTTATGGTTGTATGTATTTTTGAATGCTGTTTGATAAAAGAAATAGAACAGAAAAATAGATGTTGTCCGATTAACCGTTATGCACATAAAATTTCATGAAAATCGGTCTAGCCTTTTTAGAGGAGTTTAACAAATAAAAAATAGGGGTTGATCGTAGAGGCATGAAAATTTGGAGTTGTATGTATTTTTGAATTTATATATCATGAAAAAATAGAACAGAAAATTTTGTCTGAGAAATAAAAATAAAAATTAAGGGTGGATCGACCACCCCTCGGCCCACCCTCAACATTCAGGGGGATGCAAAAAAGATGTTGTCCAATTCTCGGACCTAACCGATATGCACACAAAATTTCAAGGGAATCGGTCTAGCCATTTTGGAGGAGTTTAACAAATAAAAAATAGGGATTGATCGTAGAGGGGTGAAAATTCAGGGTTGTATGTATTTTTGAATTTATATATCATGAAAAGATAGAACAGAAAATTTTGTCTGAGAAATTAAAATTAAAATTAAGGGATGGACCACCCCTTGGTCGCCCCTCAACATTCAGGGGGATGAAAAGTAGATTTTGTCCGATTCTCAGATCTAACCGATATGAATACAAAATTCCATGAGAATCGGTCGAGCCATTTCGAAGGAATTTAACAAATTAAAAATAGGGGTTGATCGTAGAGGGGTGAAAATTTAGAGTTGTATTTTTGAATGTTGTATCATGAAAAAAATAGAAAAGAAAATTTTGTTTGAAAAATAAAAATAAAAAATTAAGGGGTAGATCACCCTCAATATTTATGGGGATGAAAAATTGATGTTAGCCGATTCTCAGACCTACCCGATATGCACAAAATTTCATGAGAATCGGAAGAGCCATTTTGGAGGAGTTTAACTTCTAACACCGTGACACGAGAATTTTATATATTAGATATGAGAGCGGTAAATTCCAATACCTTTGCCACTTCTGAGTGTTTTTCCAGTAGAATTTTGTGTGAAGCAATTATGAAAATATCGTGTAGTTTCGTTATAGTTATTAACGTAAGCAAATATCGTTATTTGCGTATCGGCCGTGTGTCATTAAAAATTTTTCGTAATCCCGTTGAAAGATTATATTTTGATTCCGAAGAAAGAAAAAAACCCGTACCTCGCAATTCTAAAGAAAAATCCCAACGTCGTGCACTCTGTTGTCATGGAACAGTTTGACAGTTTTATAAACAACGTCAGTTTTTTGTGTTCTCAAGTTCGCTTTAACGACGACCATGAATGAAATTGAGGAACAAAATCAAATTCCTTTAGAAATATTGGGAGAATCATGTGCAGTGCAGCGAGTGTTGATTAACTGCCGAAAATAACTCAAGAGCGATATCAAAAAGAATATGAAAATTTTGAAATGTGGCGTAAAAGCAAGAATGTAAAGGTGGTTAATGAAGATGTATTAGCCTATGCGAAATGAAAATCAGAGGTTTATTCTCCCAACTCGATGTGGACCAAGATTTCAATGTTGTTATTGTAAGCAGAATGATGTTTTGAAATAAATATTTGAACAAGTGATTTCTTAACGGCCGCCGGCCGTTATAAAATTATAACGGCCGGCGGCCGTTAACACTGACTTTTCAATTGTCATCTGAATACCGTTAAATCAAAATAACAGTATGGGATTACGAAAAAACTGAATTTTCAGTAAACATATTTCAACGAACGTGATCAGCCGAACTTGTGTTCTGTTATTGCTTCTCTCTAGGTTAGATCATTTGGAATCTGCAAGTTCACTTGAGTAGGTATAGTGTTTTTCACTGCGATGTGGAAGAGAATATATTCTCGCATTTCCAAGTTCCTCAATAGATTATAGCTATTTAAAACCATTAAACAAAAACGCTTCTCTAACTTCAATCGAGCGACATTAATTTAAGACCGCCTCTTTCCACATAACCTGTTTTCCTGAGTCAATGTTTCTATATATTTTCGTGCAATCTTCGATTCAGTGTAATAGACTTTTGAATTACACTGTTATGGAACGATCATGTCGTGTCGGAAGTCAATATGATAAAATTTATTGGTACGTTATAAAGATGACCTGAATAAGATTCTCGACAAGCCGAACAATGTTTTCGGCCGTGCTTCATGAATTCAAATTATCGTAATAAGCTCCACCTAATGACTAGGTGCACAACGCTTCAGTGTAGGAATCCACGTAATAAATAATTTTGGAGACAGCTTAATTAAGTAATAGGAACACCGAAATTGGCATGGTGAAAATTTGATCGCGGCTTTTTTGGCGAGAATTTCCATAAACGGGTGAGAGATGATGGAATTTAAAGACTAACATTCTCAATGTTTTTTTTTTGTGATCGCGTGAGCTGATTATACGTTGTATGACAACATTTTCACCTGGCAACTACGGAACGTTCCTCATTAGAATGACATTCTCTTGTTCTTATTACCAATTTGTTGAACGTAATTGTAACTGAAGAAGACGAAATGCGTCTCAATTTAACAATATTGGACACTACAATGTAAGAAATATCCGAACCAATTATAATGGATAACATTATAAATATTTTAATAATAATGCATGCCGCACTTTTCGAAGTACCTACAACTGACTCATCAGATCCTGAGTAAATAATGTCTAAATTCTTCAGATGAAGATATTATATCTATAGAATCTTAATTATATAGAATTTCAAGTAAAATATTCTGGGAATTCTAACCAAACCACTATCTGGAACTGCATTGTAGTACAAATAAGGGGCTTGTCTTTCCTATGAATTCAAAGCTTATGTCTTTGGTTGTTTTCCTAAGAATACTATTACATTATCCATTGAAACTTACAGAAATATTCATCATTGAATATCATTTACCGACTGGACTTTCACGTATGATAATTGACTATTGACGATTGCCCATTGATTATTGACGATTGCCCATTGACTATTGACGATTGCCCATTGACTATTGACGATTGTCCAATGACTATTGACGATTGTCCATTGATTGATAATTGACTAGTGACGATTGACTATTGTTTATAGAAGATGGATGACTAAATCGGCCACACGATCAATATATATATTGTCAATAAAGTATTGCCAATATCGTCAATAATATTGAAAAACTGTAATTACCTCACACTATTATTATTTATACCCCGATATTGAAAATATATATTGATCGTGTAAAGCAGCTCAACAATTGACGAATGATGATTGAATATTGACGATCGACGATTCACTGGTGATCTGTTACTAAAATCAGATATTTTTTTAATCTTCATTGGCCGACATAATCATGAATAATTGAGAATCCATGACCATCTTTTAGGTTAACGGTAGATGTGATGACGATATGATTCGCTGTTTTATTGGGACCCTCGGACAGCTTGGCTCCTTACACACAATCAATAATTCCTTACATAATGACATAGACGTAACTTTGGATTTAGTAAAAGAAAATTGTATCAATTTTTCTAGATTTGATAATCATGAAATTCAACAATGACCAGTGTTTTCAAATTTATCATACAACAGTACACACTGTCATAAATAATACTTCTATTGATCCGTTTCAACATGAAATGACAGTTTTCAATAGCATGCATGCTTCATCAACTTGTCAATACCCTCATCAATAACATTAATTTCAATATGATAGAAAATATATTAATAAGCATGTGAACAATACATATAAACCAGAAATAATAGGAAATATAATACGCAATATATCAACGGACCAGTAATAATATTGAAAAACATGTGAAGAATCATAAATCGAAAATCTATAAAAAAATATATGTACCGAGTATATAAAATTCATTGCGGTAGCTGCTAAAAATTTCAGACTGGCAGAACTTGAGTTGTAAACATTATAAATTGAATTGGAAATTACATACATCTGAAAAAAATATAATTGAGATCAAAAACGAAAAGTTCAAACAAAAGGGTTTGAAAGTATAGCTGAAATAACTAAATTCAAATAATTAGACGATGAAATTGAAATTAACAATTAATTTTATACACTCCTGACTGTGGTGATTGCGTTAATTTTAACATTGGTACAACTTTCAGAAGTTTTTAGACTAGAATTTTAGAATATAAACGTAATATTTTTAATCAAAAGAGGGATTCATATTATGCAAACCATTTAATCCAAGAAAATGACACATTCAGTTATAAATTTTGAATATTGAATGATGATATTTATAAGGGAATTGAACTAAATTTCTATGTGTCATTACATATCAATAATTACCTACAAACATTCTGTAGAATAGCCAAATTGATCATACTACAAGCCCCCTTCTTAATCTTCTCAAACTTACGGAACTGCCTGACAAGCAGTTCAGGATTGAATTCACTCTCTCACTATTATTTCTAACCATCTTTTTACCTTTTCAACCCAATTTGTTATTTATTTATTTCTTGTATTGCATTTATCAAAGAAATGTAATCGTTTTGCACTCATAAAAAGGTGAAGTTTCACTATAACGTGTGCCATGCATACGTATTCGATCTAATAACGTGTGTATTGTTTTATTAACAATTGCTTTAATATGCATATTAATTTACATCAAGTATCGGCCTTTAGAAAGTAAAATATAAGTTTCAATGTTCATATCATTACAGAACTGCCATCTGGAACCATAGAATGTCGATGAATGAATATTTCAAATGTAATAACACAGATCTATAAAGACACCTATAGGAATACTCTATGATCTTTCACAACCACTAACTATATTATCTCTGATAAACGTCAAACTTTTCTAATTAATCATGGGCGGACTTCGATATCCTTTGATTTTAATTTCCACATTATGTTTAACTGCTGTTTCAATAATTCTACCGCTGGGATATTTACTCACTGGAAGAGGGCAACAAATCAGCTTTGCATGGATTCTCATGGAAACGTCGCCGTATCTGTGGTGTAGCATTGGAGTTGGAATGACTGTGTCCTTATCGGTTTGTGGCTCTGCAATCGGCATATGGACCATTGGAGTAAGTATCATGGGTGCTGGAGTAAGAAGCCCAAGAATAACAACAAAAAATTTAGTGTCTATAATATTCTGTGAAGCAGTAGCCATTTATGGTTTGATCATGGCCATTGTAGTGGGAAGCAATATAGTGGAAATATCCGCGAAGACAACTAAAAATGCTGATGATATGAGGGTCAATTTGATGGGCAGTTATATGATGTTCGGTTCAGGTATGATAGTGGGACTTGTTGATTGTTTTTGTGGTATTAGTGTGGGTATCGTGGGATCTAGTGCAGCTTTGTCGGATGCAGCTAACAGGATCTTATTTATGAAGCTTCTCATTATCGAGATATTTGCAAGCGCTATTGGACTTTTTGGACTTATTATTGGGATTTTTCTAGTGTCTAGGGTGAGTTTACGTGTTTAGTTGAATAATTAACAAATGTTTTTTCAAGTAATCATAACATTATAAAAAATATCTTCACGTAGAGTTTTTGCATTATAATAAATATTTATTCAATAAAATGCTTGGCCAATGAAGTAAATCATTATGTAAAATAAATTACTTATATGGAAGATGGTGCTAAGGAGATTTGTGTTATGTATTTTAGGAAAATGATTTCTCAAAGTTAATTAGACATATTATATGAGTTTAACCAATTATTAAAAGCTGTTATAAATACACGAATACATGTTTTGGAGTTTAACATTTTAAGGTTAATATAAAAAATCAAATAATTCATGTTTATGAAAGAGCTAGTTCATAAGATATTATTTCTACAAAATTTTTTTTTTTATAACCGTAACTTCAATCATAAACAAGCACATTTTGTACAGAATTTCATTTATTTTTCACTTGTATATAATATGTTTATTTCACCTTGGATACGGTTGCTATAAACACACTCATTATGCCCTAGGCCATTATGCCCACATTTGCGGGCATAATGGATTCAAAACGCCCGCTTATTGTACTAGGAGAAATGAAGCAAATTTCATTGATTAAATACCTCATAATCCTTGTCGTATACGACTCTGGATTTTTCCGGCAATGAATTATTCGCAGCTTTGGCTGCATTTTCTATGATATTCTTGGGTAAATTCATTTTCATTTCCATTATTTCTATAAGACTACACAAAGAAAGCAGCATGACATTCACTGAATATGATGACAAAAATATTCACAAACGTCAAACTATCAACAAATGACATGCCTACTATGAGAAGGAATAGGAGCAATGAAACGATTTTAAAATCGCTTTTTCATCATAATATAATAATTTTTTCGTGAAAAATAAAATCTTGTATGCACCGCGTGCGTTACTAGATCCTTATGCCCATCGGGCAACATTCATCCCTCGGGCCAGAGGCCCTCGGGCCGAATGTTTCCCTCAAGGCATAAGGATCTATATAACGCACTTGGTACATAAATAACTATTTAGCATCGGTTGGTAGGCAAGTTGCTAAGCAACAAATGCGAAATGGAATATTTCGTGTTAGTTCTAGGTTCACTCTAAAATCACGACGACTACGGCTTGTCAAATTATGACGTCCAGCGACAAATGGATGAAATGTCAGCAGATCGTTTATGTCAAAGTTTTATGAAGGTTATGAGTAATTTCATAGTTTCAAAGTTTTTGGAATGTATGCATGTACAGATCATTTTAGGATGACGTCACAACTGTCAAAACAAATCCGCCATGTTCACTTGGTGGGCAGACAAACATTTCGGCCTATGCTTACAGTGTAAAAGTCGTTACGGAGTTTGCAATATATTATTAAAATGCCAATGTTTTGTTGTGTTGTTAAGTGTTCAATGAGATCGGAAAGAGACCAAGTTCGATTCTTCAGGATTCCCACCGCGCTGAAAAACCGTGGAGACTATTTAAATGCCTTGTCAAAACAACGACGTGACTTATGGGTTAGGGCTTTAAAAATGGGTCCTCTGAGCGAAAGTATGCTGAGAAATGCTAGAATTTGTTCAAGACATTTTCTATTGGGTGAGTATTTTGATTATAATTGAGTTTGGTTCCTTGATTTTTCAAAATAATATCCTTAAAAAAGGTACAAAAAGAACAACAAAACAATTATGCTAAAAGCTAAATGAAAGTAATGCTCTTATATATTTAGGACAACCAGCCCTACTAGAGAATAAGAATAACCCAGATTGGTTACCCACTCACAACATGGGATACTTATATAGTTGGTGAAATAAAAGATGTACAGTCCCTGAATCGACACGAAAGAAGTACAGTGAGGTCAGATGAACGATTCAAAAAGATTAGTAAGTGGTTATTTATGTTCATGATCAAATAACACATATTCTTGTTTCAGGATTTATCACAATAAGCGTGCCAAAGATTGAAATAGTTAATCAATTGTTTAGAGTAAGGTGACTTCTAATTTATGATCACTTTGTATTTTCTTGGAGATAATAAAGCTATTTAAAAACAGAAATTGCTTATTTTCAACCCTATGTAATGTTGTTGACAAATTAAAAACAGTTAATGTAAAATTATTTATTCATTTTTGACAACAAACTAAATCATTTAATCAAGTCAATGGATTTCGTAGAAGGTACAGGCCACTGTGCAAGCCTTTGTGTGCAGGAAACAGATTCATTTTCGTTTTCTGCTGGACAAGCTTGTAAACAAAACAACAATGCTGTCACATTACTACAAACTTCCCCCAAACCTGCCATACATGTGCAATGTTCACTGGAAACAACCCCATCTGATAACGGGATTAGCCAAACCTTGCTTTTTGAGAAAGTCTAATCTGTAACAATAAGAAAATTATTGATAAAAAAATATAATAGTGAAATATTAGAAATAATTAAATTGTTTACTATTCCTACCTTTCCAACAAAAATGTAGGCAATATCATTAATTTGTCGAGCCAAAACATCTTGGACATACCCAAACTCATAATATTTGTAGGCCAATAAAGATTTGTAGGTTTTAAGCTGCTGTCCAGTGTAGAAGCTATGACTAAGGATTATATAATTTACCAAATCCATCAAAGATACTGAAGGGATTACTTCGAGATCCATGGACAACTGACTTCTCCAAATGAATATGGGTCTATATCGTCTATTATCTCCAATTTCTTGTCGTAGCGGGCTTTCACATCATCGGTAAGAGTTGAATAATATTCACTACGAGACATAACTCAAGAATTTGTTGAATTTTCACTCTAAAATACTATAAAACTCAAAAAAACAAACAAATGCATCTATCAATAACGAGTATCAAATGACAGTAATGACACAATAAAGTTTGTCTGCCCACCAAGTGAACATAGAGGACCTGTCAAAGTCACGTGACCTAAAATGGTCTATTAAACGTGAACGATATGTTGTCATAGAAAAAGTATAGTATGCAACTCGTAACAAAATGGCCATTTTCAAACTCGTATGAATTGCAGCACGAGCCGAAGGCAAGTGCTGCAATTTCATACAAATTTCATACTAGTGCAAAATGGACATCATTTTGTGCTTATTGCATAATATACTATTTACACTCTTTATAATATAACATGTGACGGTTTCTACTTCAGAAGAAAAAGATTTCTACCAATTATCCTTTGTGAAGTTTCTGCAAAAAATTTGACGGTTATGAAAACTAATTGAAGCAAATGAATGAAAATATCAATTCTGGCAATGAGGTGAATAAAAGTATAATAAAATATAATTTTTCTTGTAATCCTGAGTTGCTGTAATACTTAATAAACCATTTTGAAAAAACGACTACTTCAGTAAGCTCAAAGCAAACGCTTCATGAATTGATATATTTAATATAGAAAACGAAATATTTCAACCGATAAAAGCAACGTGAAAAATTTTCTACCTGGTTTCATTGAAATAGAATGGTTTTTTTTTTAACTCGAGGGACCTACAGTTTAACGCCGGTTCCGAACGGCCAATGGGCTTGTGAACGATGCACATTACCCAACAATTTCTCTTAAATCTATAACCACTAAATTCTGGACATACACAACACCTAAGAGCAAGGTGGGACTCGAACCCACAATCCTCGGTTTACAAACGGTATAAGCGGTTCACCTTACCGCTGGTCTACCGAGGCCTCTAAATAGAATAGTTATTTATGTACCGAGTGCGTTATATAGACCCGATGGGCGTAAGGATCTAGTAACGCACGTGGTGCATACAAGATCTTATTTTGCACGAAAAAATCTTTTTATAATAATGAAAAAGCGATTTTAAAATCGGCTCATTGCTCCTATCCATTTTCCTTCTCATAGTAGGCATGTCATTTGTTGATATTTTGACGTTTGTGAATATTTTTGTCATCATACTTAGTGAATGTCATTACTGCTTTCTTAGTGTAGTCTTATAGAAATAATGGAAATGAAAATGAATTTACCCAAGAATATCATAGAAAATGCAGCCAAAGCTGCGAATAATTCATTGCCGGAGAAATCCAGAGTCGTATACGACAAGGACTATGAAGGTGCTTCATTTCTCCTCGTACAATTAATTAGCGGGCGTTATGGCCTAGGGCATAATGCGTGTGTTTATAGCAACCGTATCCAAGGTGAAATAAACATATAATATACAAGTGAAAAATAAAAGAATTATCGAGTGAACCAGGCCAAACTTGTGGATTTGTATGCTATATTCCTCAGTAACACTTTTAGTTTTTATTTGGTACCTACACATACTTGAAGTTACAGATATATCCATTCCACATGATCCCACTACTGAAAAATCAAATAAATATAAAGTAAATAAGTCATTCGTTCACAAGACATAATCTTATTATATACAACTGACGAAGAAAGTAGGTTTGAAACTACAGTGAAATATTTTGTACAAGTCCCCCTCGAACGAATACTTAGCTATCACCCAATTATTTAATTTCTTACTGTTATCGCCTTTCCTCGCCATATAAACTTTGATATAAAAATTTTTCTTTTTCTTTTCATTTATATCTGTAGGAGCCACTCTATGGTGAAACAGTCCATCATAGATTCAATTATAGTGATCGTTAAAATGAAACATGTGATTTTCTAATGATATATAAGTTAAATTCCAGATAATATAGGGTGATGACACCAGTAGTCGCCACCTCTCCAGTAATTGCCACTTTCAAATTTCTTCTTTGATAACAAGAATTCCTACAAATATGTAGAGACCGCCTTTCCTCGGTTTGATATTGACACATTTCTGTAGAGCCCTGCAATTTTTTCACTCACCTACAGATGGCATAACGTCAGGTATAACTGTTGTATAATTTCGCGCCAATTTCACATCGAGGTTATGTATAACTGTTGGGCGATCATACTAGGGTAAGTGGATTACATTTTAATAATTTTTTCTTGAAATAGTGGTTACATTGAGAAAAAACTTCGATGTGAGTTTCATTAAAGGGTGCGTATTTCATGTGTTGTTCTTTTTCTTCAGTATATGATTAGCATTTATAAGATATCATTATTAGTGAACATTTTATTGGGATTCCAAAGATTGCCACATTATGGCAATTATTGGTATATGTGTACAACAGTAAAAAACTTAACTGTTATGATTTCAAAAGAACTAATATTATAAATATGAAATACCAGTCAATTTACAACTCGCTGGCATAGACGGAACCAGTAGTTGCCATGGGGTGGCAATTTTTGGTTATGACTGTGGCACTTACTGGATCGTTTTTACAGAAAGTTCGAATATGACAGAACAAAAGGGAAACATAATATTTTTTCGTTATTCCGAAGAGTCTATGGTAAAAGCTATCGCAGAGGTGAGACATGGTAGTTCCATAAAAGCGGCTTCGGAGAAATATAATGTTCCACGAAGAACTTTGGGAAACAAAGTCTCTGGGAAGACACCAGACTACCAGAGAATAGAAAATTGGGCCCTAAAACTATATTGACGGAAAATGAAGAACAACGTTTAGTGAAATAGATTATTGATATATCTAAAATGAGGTTTCCTCTTGTTGAAGAGGATATTTTGAATACAGTCAAGAAAATTGTCATTAATAATGAGAGGGCAAATCCTTCTCTGATGATAAGCCTGGAAAAAAGTGGTTTAAATTATTCATGAAAAAACTTATGAAAATACTTCCAAACGCCACAGAAATTGGGTGAAATCGTTGAAAAAGAAGAAGAATCACCTTTTTCCAAAGCAATTCGATGGCCAACACCGAATGTAACAAAAGAAGTCGTTAGGAAAATTGAAAAAGTGCCATCAGTTGTTACTTCAAACGAGTGGAAAAATTATTTTCTCAAAAAAGAAAACGAGAAGTTGAGGAAAGAAAAAGAGAAGGAAAATAGAAAGCAGGAGAGAGAGTTAAAAAAACTTAAGAAGGTGGAAGAAATGAAAACGAAGAAACCAACAAACGAAAACTGTTCGAACTGAGTTCAAGCTCGAAGGAATCTGAGAAAGATGAAATTATACCTTATGGATATAGTGATAACGATAGCCATTTGGAGAAGAACATAGAGAATAATGACAAGATGTTGACATGGACCTTCCAGGACTGGGAAAATGGGTCCTTGTTAAATATTCGACAAAAAAATCGGTGAAGCATTTCATTGGACAAATTATAAACGTGAATGTGGATGATTATTTTGTGCAATATACTAAGTTCCTTGGTAGAAAATTTTTTTGGCCTGAAAAAAACGACAGTGATAATGTATTACCTAAAAGATGATATAATAAAAGTTTTACCTGAACCTACTTTGGATAGGCGAGAACAGATGGTTTTTGGGATATAATATCGTTTAATTGCTCTTCACCAATTCAATATTCAGTTTTTTTCCTGTTTTATATTCAAATGTTTATGGTTTTTTAGATTTTGACATATTTTTAATATTTTGTTTATAATGTACTAGAGATTTTATGCTTTGATACCAAAGAAAATAAGATTTATTTTTGAAATAAAATTATTTACTATTTTTTATTTATCTTTGTTGGTTGTTATTCGAACTCGATTCGAAATATTTTCACACTTTTATATGTTCATATTCCAAACTGAGGGGCTATTCTCTACAGTGGCAATTAATAGAATGAAACATGGCAATTATTGGAAATTTTCAGAATTTCAGTGGCAATTACTGGCTACGGATGGACCGTTGAAAAATTCCAAATTTTTCGAAAAATTATATTAAAAATCAATAAGTTAACGTTGTTACAATATTAAAGAAGGGACATTTCATCAGCTCAAAACAATGAAATTTGTTATTTCGCGTAATATATCTGTAAATATGTAAAAAAGCAAAAAATTTTTCTTAAAGTGGCCATTACTGGTGCAGTCACCCTAGTACCTACTTCAATTGATCAGATCAGGAAAATATAGAAGATTAATTCCAATGAGAGAAATGTCATTCATACTCTTCACTAAATCACACTAATTACAGAAATAGAAGAAAAACGAAACTAATGAATGAGCGATATATACTATAAGTCCATACTGGTAACTCGTTTGATACTTACGTTTTGTTTGAGTTGTTAACAACTGAGTCTTTCCTCTCCCTCGTACATAACGTAATTATCTGCTGAAAACGGCAACCATTTCACCCATTCCGTTAAGTTATCGAGCATAAAGCATCTATAATAAGAAACGTTACGATATCATTACCGGCGATAAGATGAAATTAGTTTTCGATGTATCATTATATCTAGACGGGACCATTTTCTACGGAACGGCTGGCAGCGGTAATTGTGCGTACTGCAACCTTCTTTTTTCGGCTGCACAGAAACACAGACGTTATGGTCACTGATATCTTTACGCGCTATTCGTTTAACGGCGAATAAAAAAGTATGTAACTGAATGAGAGATTTTTACATGAGTAGGACGAGGATGTAAAGAGGCGAGCGATATGAAAGCAAATTTATCATATATTGGAGAATTAGAGAAAAGGCGTGAGCAGCAGAGCTCCATCACTAAGGGTATTTACAGAGTGGAGCCGGGATGTACGCTGGTAGCCGGGATGGTAGCTTACTCGTTTACTAGATGAGTACCTGGCATAATCAGAGGTTTTTTTTTTTTAAATCGAGGTGAAAACTTCAAAAGCGATACCGGTTGCTAACCCGGCCTGTGTGGGATTCAATAGTTGATATATATATATATATATATATATATATATATATATATATATATATATAAATATATAGATATATATATATATATATATATATATATATATATATATATATATATGCAATATTGCCTAGCCACCAAAAACACCTCTGTTCTTTCGGTTTCCGGGCATTAGCCTACTAAACCTCCAGTCTCGCACTTAGATTAGGACTCACGTGCTGAGGTCAGCACTAGAACTAGTTCTCTTCCTTGTGTCTATATTTCAAGACTCAAGTGTATGTCTCTCTGCATCGCGGCGCATTAAAAAAGTAAGGGGAAATGGAAAATGTGAGTTGGGAAGGATGAGGTGTAGGATGGAGAGGATTCCATTACTCACCTAAGTAATTTTCGAAGAAATCTAGGTACAGCTAATGGATGGAAGTACCTGAAAATAAAATTATTATTAGTCCAGTTGATCTCTAGCTCTTTTGTAATAGACTCTCGTTCTTTGTGCGTCCTCTTCTGGATCGTAGTTTGTCAATTCTCTGAGCTCCTTTACTGCCGTAAATATATTTTGCGCTTTTCTCTTCATAAATTCTTTGATAGGTTCCCATTCAATATCTCTATGTATTTGTTCATTTCGAACAAACCATGGTGCTCCCAATGCTGTTCTAATGAATCTATTTTCCGTACTTGCTATCCGGTCTAGGTTGCTTTTTGCAGTGCATTTCCACGCTACTGATCCGTACGTCAGTTGTGGTCTGGATATGGCCCTTATCAGGGCTATCTTGACTCTGTTCGTCATCTTGCTCTTCTTATTGATGAGTGGATACAGCTGCGCCATTGCTGCTTTTGTCTTTTGTACTGCTTTGTTTACATGTTTTCTCCATGTTAATCTCGCATCCATAGTTACTCCCAGGTAAGTAACTTCCTTCGACCATTGAATATCGTTGTTTTCTATCTTTATATTTTCTATTGGTTTTTGCATACTTTTCTGGAATAAGATTGCCTGGCTCTTCTGGCCATTGATTCCTATCTTCCATTTTACGCACCATTTCGAGATTTGGTTCATCTCTTCTTGTAGCCTTTTACATATTACTCCTACGTTCCTATGTGTGCTGGTTATGGCAGTATCGTCAGCATACAGGGATAATCTTGTGTTCGTTGTCTTAGGAATGTCGTGAGTATATATCAGGTATAGCAGTGGGCCAAGTACGGATCCCTGGGGAACCCCTGCTTCTGTATTTCTTGGTTGAGATCTTGTATTGCCAATTTTTACACTAAACGTTCTGCCGCTCATGTAGTTGTTTAACAATTTACAGGTCTTTAGTTTATATCCCGCGTTATGCATTTTGTAACTAGTCCGTCTTGCCAAACTCTGTCGAAGGCTCTTGCAACATCTAGGAACACCGCGCCATGGCTTCAATTTGGAATCCTTTTGTAATCGTTTCTACTATTCGCAGTACTATAATCAGAGGGGGCACACGTTGACGCTCTGCGCTTTCTAGCAGGTCCAGCTTAGTTGCTTGTTGTCATTCAGTATGTGGCAGACGGGACTGGCGTAATAAAAAGGCGGTTGCAAAATGCGCAGGCGCTAGCCGTTCCACATAGCTTTAAGCTATGTAAACAATCGGGGTAGCAATTATATTTCTATCCATCCAGGATCCCTGCGCCCATCGAGGTAACCAGCCAGGCTCCACTATGCACGGGTACGTTGCCATCTATGGTAAGATTGTTACATCGCAGTAAGCGAGTAAGCTACCATCCCGGCTCAACTCTGTAAATACCCTAAGGGTATCCGCACAACGCGCCTGGATGGTAGCCTGGATGGTTGCTGGTAGCCTAGATAGAGTTAAAAACCGCTAGATACTCGCACGTCGCGCCGGTAGATTGTAGCTGGTCATACGGAAATCAACCCGAGTAGTGTGCAGATGTGTGGTTGAAATGGATGATTTAAGTAGTGACAGTGATGATTTTTACTTATATTGGAAAACATTGCTACAAAGTGGTTCTTACAACAGAAAGCTGAAAAAAGGTTTACGGTACATCCTATTAATCAAAAAGACAAGAATTTTGGAGAAAATCATCATTCATTCAAAGAGCTGTGTGATTATCCCGATCGTTTCTTCTCGTATTTGAGAATGAAGATAAACACGAGATGCAATTCGAATGGAATAGTCACTACGAAATGCAGCGCGTTGGAGAAGAAGAGTTGAAAACAAAAAAGGATGTTATGTCAACATAATCTCACTGTACGTACCAAACTTCAACCCTCTAGCTCAATCTGCAGAAGCTGTGGAGTTCGGCAATTTTTCCAACACCACGAAAAATGAATTTAACCAAATTTTGATAGTTTCGTTCTGCAACGAAAACAATACCAAAGGTACCAAATTTCAGCTCATTTAACTCGGTGGAAGCCGCTGGAGATGTCAATATGTACTGGTAATATATATATATATATATATATATATATATATATATATATATATATATATATATATATATATATATATATATATATATATACATATATATATATACATATATATATATATATATATATATATATCAGACATTAAAAATCGTGGTCTAGGAGGTCTAAAACGGATAAAAAACTACTCCTGCACCTGACTGCTTTCCTTCGATACACTGCAATAGTATGTATTCTATGGAATGAAATACGACCCCCTCAATGTTTTTCTTTTTACATCTGAATTATTAACCTTTAGTCAATTTGGTTGGGCTGTGGGGTGAGCAAAACCCGAAAATCCATGAAAAAATATTAAATTATCACATTAAAATGACGACGGTTTAGGACAAGAGCTGAAACCACCTTAGGATCAACTCAATACCTGCTACACCAATCTGCAGGAGCTGTGGAGATCCACAAAATGCCATAAAAATGGCGTCGGCTGCTGTTTTCCTTGCAGAACGAAACTATTAAAACGTGATAAAATTTTTCCAACCGGCGCCATTTTTACGTACATATGAAATTTGTTTGAACACAACCATTTTTGGCAGTAATAATGGGAGAAAATAATTAAAATTCATTTGCACTGAATATAGTTTTTATTCTTACAATTATTTGACAAAAAAAGAACATTTATGAACAATACACCTCACCATCGCCGTTATCTTCTTCTTCCTCTTCTACACTCTCGTTCTAGTGCCCCCATTTTTACGTAGATTTTTTTTCGTGGTTTTTGAAAATTTGCCGTACTCCACAGCTTCTGTACATTGAGTTAGAGGGTTGAAGTTTGATACGTACATTGAGAGTTTATGTTGACTTAAAATCCTGTTTTCGTTTCAACTATTTTTCTCAACCACGCTGCATTTCGTGGTGACTATTCCGTTCAAATTGCATCTCGATCTGCCATCAGTTAGTACGCGATGCACTTTGCAAAATTTTTACACAATAGAGCGTTGAAATTTGGTACGTGGATTATGTTGATGTTGAGGTACGCTCCTTCGTTTCAACTTTTTTCTTCAACCACTATGCACTTTGCATTTTTTTTTTATAAAATAAATTATTTTCTTTTTTTCATTTCCGTTTGATTTTTAAGCGTGATTTTCCAATATATAATTCTATCTGCTGTTCACACCTTTTTATTATTATTGCAAACTAGAAAAGATAGTTCAAAGCAATCAAATCTGGATAGCTACCATCTTGATTGAGCATAGAATCCAATAGCTGTCGTTGAATTAGTTCAACATAACCGACACAACCTACGTTACCCAGTCGAGCGGAGAAGAAGAAATGACCTGCCACAACAAAACCGACTCAATTTCAATATGAACTGATAATATGATAACCAAACCTGCGTTCGTGGGTACTGTTCGTATTATACTCACGCTAAATTAAACATAATCGGCTGGTATTGTGAGGCGGCTGCGGAATAAGCACCGCCAACTTCGCGCATAGTGGAGCATAGCTGACTTCGATTCAATGCAAATTAATTGAATGTTGCTATTACTCCACAGTTAATTAGATACCGAGATACAAAATCAATTGTCGTTTGTTAGTGAAAACAAATTAGATTCGCTTTGGAACTATCTGGACGATGTTTTGTTCTTTCATTGTTCACGAGTTAATTATATTCGTACGCTAAACCTCTTACGTGTATGCTTTATCTTAGGATTGTGTGGGAATTGCCGCTTAGTCGTAGGTTAGTGAAATAGCGCCTGTCAAATTTTCAAAAATCTGATACAAATTGAAATAAATTTTCATCTCGAGAAAAGTTATTTAGATTTATGAAAGAGTTATAATGAACGGAAGCAGTTAAATTTGTTTTCATCGAATAAGAAATTGTAGAAAGGGATATTAAGCTACAGTTCCACCGGAGGAAAAATGAGGAACATTTTTGTTGCTGTTGCAAAATGTTTCAAAATGTTTCTAAATGTTCCTTAAAATTTCTTTATGTTTCGGCAAGAAATGGTGACTGTTTCTACTTGTCCCCCTTTAAACCACGATTCCACCAGAGGAACATTTTTTTTGCTGTTGCGTGTTCCTTAAAATTTGTTCGATGTTAGATTCCTCTTTATTATCGACCAAGAATGACTTCAAGTTTCTTTTATTTGTACAAATTGTTTTGACGTTATTTTTCGAAAATCAAAACAATTTGTACAAATAAAAGAAACTTAAAGTCATTCTTGTTCAATAATAAAGAGAAATCTAACATCGGAGAAAACAGTGGTGTTTACAAAATATTTTGTGACGAATGTCCTGCTTTCTATATTGGACAAACAGGAAGGAATATAAACATTCGTGTTGAAGAACATAAAAAGTCAATTTTACAAAATACAGATACCACTGGCTTCTCCGAACATTGTATAAAATTTAATCATTTCCTGGAGTTCAACAAAACCCAATTGTTACATTCAGGTAACAAAGGAAAACGCCTTGACCTTCTTGAAATTCTCGAAATTTCCGTAAATTACCCCTTGTAAACGAACAAATTGATTTTCAGGTATCACCTTTGGTATCAACTCTTGTCTGTTTTATAAAATAAGATGTAATACTCTCCTGTAGTCAGTCTTGATAATGAGGTCATAACTCGAAACATTTCGACTATTCGTTACTGCTAAATACAGTATCTAAATATTTTTTTATAGTGAAACTTAAGCCAAGTAGGTATGTTTTATTTTAAAGTTTATACTTTATTCTTTATGATGTTTCACTAAGTGATGTGCGAGAATTCAATCTTAGTTAACCAACAATTCACTGTTCAGATCGAAAACGCGGAATCCTGTCGCAAGAATACATATTTCCTGACATGAAATGTCTACTCTGTAACTGTGGCGTATGTGGTTCTAAAGCACGCTAAGCCCTAGGAAGTTGTTTCATAATTTTTTACTATTGAAGAATTTTCCTTGTTCACTTCATGTTGTATATTGAATTTGACCATGGTCAACTTGTATATTTTTCATGATTTGATTTGCAAATATCTACGTCAAAATGGAGGCGGCTGGAAACATTTTGACAGTTTCGTTTGCCTAGAAAAAAAATCAAGATGCCAAAGTTGTTTCATTAAGAGTCGCATCTGGAAGCGATGCACATTGAGGAACATTTTTTTTTACTGTTGAGTGTTTCCAAAAATGTTCCAAAATGTCCCTTGAAATTTCTTTATGTTTTGGCAACAAATGTTGACTGTTTCTACTTGTCACCCTTCAAGCTACGATTCCACTGGAGGAACATTTTCATTGCTGTTGCGTGTTTCTGTAAATGTTCCAAAACGTTCCTAAATGTTCTTCAAAATTTCTTTATTTTTCGGCAACCAATGTTGACTGTTCCTACTTATCGCCGGTTTCCATTTTGAGCGGTGAACTTCAAAGGAAAATAGGAAACATGTGTAAACAAATCCGTGTTGCTATCGCAGTGGAAACGTATCGAGAACGCAACTAGTAAACATTCGTGTCGAAGATTTTCAGTTTACACTGAAGTACGAAAGGAATGAATATATTACTACGGTTCCACCAGAGGAATATTTTTGTTGCTGTTGCTTGTTTCCGTAAATGTTCCAAAATGTTCCTTGAAATTTCTTCATGTTTCGGCTACAAATGTTGATTCTTTCTACTAAACAATATCTCAGAGCGACGGCAGTCAAAATGTATGCTGCCTTGCCAACCAATCCGAACCCCCTCGTCACCAGACTTGGAGAATACGATGAAGACAGACCGTGGAAACACAAGAGACCCAGGATGATACTCCGAGAAGACCAGGATCAAGATTGAGGTTTTTTTTTTAATTTCTGTCATTAGGACAGAGATTTCGAGTCAACTCACATGTAGTATTTTTAAGTTCAGACTGTAAAGTCGGTCACGACTTAGGACACTTCTTGTCACAAATATTAATATTTTTCATCAAAGTAAATTCAATTAGAACATAAGGTTATATAATGTAATTATGGTACTTAAAATAAACGATTATGACAAAAAAAAAACAATATGCAACTATTGACAATTCTAGTTGCTTCAGTCGAAAAAAGAAATTTACGTATGTTGCCATAAGTTTCTGACCTTGACAAGAAGGAGAAACATTCAGCAACAAAATGTTCCTCAATATTCCCTGATGTATATTGGAATCTCTCATCGAATCAAATCAGCTGAAAGGACCCCGCACATTTAGTTAGAAAAAATGACGACAGCTAAATTCGCTAATTTTTGGATATATTATAGATACTGGCCAGCTATGAAACATATCAATTTTAAATTCTGTTCCCACAGCTGGTTTGGGATATAGAGTGGTCCAAATGTCAATATCTCGATAAACCATCTTTACAATTTTAGAAAATGCTGTTAACATACAGACTTTCTGTGAAATGCGATAACCTCAGTGGGAAGCTATAGCTTGACGATAGTCACTCATATAACTCAAAATTGAGTCCGACATATACAGGCTGTTTACTCGATGGGTTTGTGTACACGGTCTCGACTTCGACAATTATGTTTCAAAAGGCTTTATTTCTTACTTAATAATAACAAAGGATACCCGAAATAGTAGACGGAGAGTACAACTCTCTACCATGTACAATTTAGAAAGAATGATGGTCTAATTTGATATCACCGAATTTTTCTTCTATATATTTTGTACAGGAATTATTTGTGAGGTTCTGGAAAAATAAATGAGTTCATTGCCAAATCGAATAGTTAAAAAACAGGCCACATTCATGTTAAAACTAAAGTTCATATACCGTATGTTCGTTTCCTAATGTCGAAAAATGAGAGTGTATCTAATGATTCTAATGGGACTGATTGGATTTCAACGAGACAAGTAAGAATAGTACCTATATTCAGTTTGTATTGTTCAGGGTGGTTTGGAATCGCTTCTTCCAGATCCATAGACTCACTTTTCAAGATACAGGTACAGTGAAATGCGTTCTTTGGCCATAAGTTTAGTATCCTGAATGAATAATTATTTTCACATTAGAATATCAATTGAAATCGCGTTGTTTACCGAATCTATAATTTTAGTGAAAGGATATTTCACGTGCGGGAGCATACCAGAATAACCGAGGTACCACAACACCATTGCCACATGAGCACATGTTCCGAGTGTTCTTGGACCTGATTTACAGGTACAGTAGTACCCCGACACCGACTCTCGGTCTTCATTATTTTGAATCCATAGCTGATACTTTGTAACATTTTTATATCTCGAAAATAGTCTCAACCTAACAAGGTTTATATCGAGATGAGCTTCATCAATTTCTAAATTAATATCTTGATCACCTCAAGGTGAAAAATAATTAATACATATTTATCTACGAGGTATGCCTGTAAAAATGAACATACGGTATAAAAACGTCAGTTTCAATATGATATGTACTTTTTATAGACTATTCGACTTACTTACTCTCCAGTACCTCACAAATAAAAAGTTTTCAAGTAACAAAGGAAAAAAATTTTGTGATTTTAACTTTTGGACCACTTTTTTTTTCTAAACTATACATGGTAGGAAGCTGTATTTTGTTTCACTGTTTAATATATCGTTTGTTATCAATGGAGCTAGAAATAGAGTTTTTTGGCATAAAACTGTCGAAGTTGAAGCCGCATACAAAACTCATCGAGTAAACAGCCTGTATATCCCGGCCTTATTTTCAAGTTATTTGGATGGCTTCCTTTAGAGAACGGTTTTTTAGTGGAGTTATCATATAACAGTAAAAATTTGTATCTTAACATCATTTTCTGAAATTATGAATATGATTTTTTTGGACATATATATTTGGACCACTCTATATCCTAAACCAGTCGTGGTAACAGAATTTAAAATTGATATGTTGTGTAGGTAGCCAGTATCTATAATATATCCAAAAATTAACGAATTTAGCTGTCGTTATTTTTTCTAACTAAATGTGCGGAGTCCTTTGGCATCCCTTGCAGAACGAAAGTATCAAAATTTGGCAAATTTCTCCAACTTCGCGAATTTTTTATTTGTTCCTTAATGAAATGAATCATTTTCTAGTTTTTGTTAGAAAACGCTTTCACATTATTGTAACTGATTAGGATTGAGTAGTAACGGCAGAATCTGAATTACGTATTGATGGTTTCATTAGATTTGCGTTCACTAAAACACGTTTCTAAGACAAAATTGAAAAATAATTAGATCGACAGATAAACTTCTTGGATTTAACTATCTTTCATAATAATAATACTTTGAGTTTCGATATAGGTATATAGAAAACCAACTTTCACGGATATATGTATTCCGTCGGATTCAAATCATCCTCTGTCCCATAAACATTCAGCTTTTAATTCAATGATCCACAGAGCGTTTTCAATTCCATTATCTGTAACAAATTTAGCAAAAGAAATTTCGACTATAAAAGAAATTGCATCAAATAATGGTTTCCATACAAGTTTGATAGATAAAATGATAAACAAGAAACGTAGTCAACTAGCGTACAACAGCATATATCCTCAATTAAAAGTAGAAAAATCGGAAAAATTCACATCTTCAACATATTTTGGTCTTCTAACAGAAAAAGTTGCTAATGTCATACCTAAATGTAATATTAAAATTGCTTTCAAACCTAAGACAAAACTCTCAGGATTTTTATTCAACGCCAAAGATATCACTTCAAAATTTGAAAGTTCAGGAGTTTATAAGTTGATTTGTCCTGTATGTAATGGAGTATATATAGGTCAGACTGGTCGATCGTTCATGACAAGATTTAAAGAACACCAACAATTTTTTTTGAAAAATAAAACGGATTCAACGTTTTCAAATCATTGCCGTGAAAACCACCACCCATTTCCACAAATAGATAAATTTAAAATCATGCACAAATTACCGAAAGGAACCAAACTAACTTACTTAGAATCATTAGAAGTTTTTAAACTCAATCATAATGCAAAAGATACCTTGCTGAACGACCAGATTGACCTGATATATTCTCCTATATTTAGTGTATTCAAACAATAACGACTTTTCTAAGAACATTGTATTGTACCAATTTGGGAAATTCACTCGATTAGCCCTTCTTGAAATATGTTCCTCTTGTCTATTTAGGTACCTGCAATAATTCTTTCCCACCCGTAAGCGTAAATCTTTAATTCTGTATTCAGTTCTTAACTCAATCTGCCCGATGATGGTCTAGTGACTGAAATTACAATCGCAGTGTTATATTTTTCAAAATATTTTGTGATAATAAACGTAGTAAATTCAAATTTAGTTTTGTTCATCATGTTAAATTATCACGTAGTAACGACGGATTCCATCAACTATTTACAATATTAGTTATCTTCTTCATTTTCATTATGAGACATCGCATAATACCTACTTAGAATTCTACGTATTTGTCGAGTTCAGAATGCAATAATCGTAATTCATCGATGAAGAATTATGAGTTCGGGATGAATTCTAGCTCGTCTTGCATGTCTAGTTGCAGTTGGAGATGATAACAAGTAAAAGACCAGTTGTCAGTAAGGTTAGGTGGTGAAGATGTTGAAATGGATTTCGCGTTTAATCTATTCGAAGGAATACAAGAACGAAAAGAGGCTCATTACGAAAGCTGAGCTGCGCCACGCACGCCATAATGTAATAATGATATAAACTGATCTCAGATAAAGCAGATGCATATTAGAAAATCTATTTATTAAATGAAATACCTGCCAACGACTGGTTTGTTGATTAGCATAATATATTTCCGTCTTTTGTGCTACCTACATTATTAGTTGAATGATTAATATATTTTATATACATATATGAATATCATAAATAATGTACTAGAGCACATACTGGAAAGAACACGTAATTCGGGTGGAGGAGGAGGAGAGTTGAACAAGGATAATTACAACACGGGTCAGCTTGATATTATTTTGGAACGAGATTGTTTTCTTGTTATGGCGAACGAGAATGACTTCGGAATATCTATTAATTAATTTATACTAAGTCAGATACAATGGATATGAAATGATAGAATGGAAAACAGGTGATTGCTTCTATCCCATCTATATAATGAGAATATTGATTGATTTATAAACAGAATATTTTTCAATATATATATATATATATTATATATATTATTTATATTATATATATATATATATATATATATATATACATAATTATATATACATATATAATTATTTATTCGAATTGTTGTTGCCTGTGATCTATTTTTAATTTCTTGATAATTATTAGCAATAACAGGCTGGTTCAATCTTAAAAAACTCGATTTTATTAAAAACATGACGTTTCACTACGACATTCGTAGTTTTTCAAAACTTTTGAAAAAATTGAAATTTCTTTGACATTTATTGATTTTTTTTCCGAATGTGGTTGTTTTTTGTTATTTATTACGTGCTATTCTGTCTAATATCAACATTCAAAATTGTTATCATTAGATGGCAAGGGAAACCACAGAAACCTTTACCTACGTAATGTTCGAAAATAAAAATAATAGGGTACTATTTATCTAACAACAAAGAAATTAGTCGCAGGAAAATATTAAAAAAGTAGAGCAGAATTATCGGTATAGAACGTTTATATGGAAGCAGCCGTTGACACGTGTTTCGGACTCTTTGGTCCTCATCAGAACGGCGTAGCAAAGCATTGAATTGAAAATTTGGAGATGAAAATAGTACAACAAATAAAAACCTCTGCTACGGAAGACAATCACACCTTTGTGGACTATTGTTTGAACTCTCCGGTTTAGGAGGGGTGGACCACATTAAGGGGGATGAAAAATAGATGTTAGCCGATTTTCAGACCTACCCGATATGCACACAAAATTTCATGAGATTTGGTCGAGCCATTTCGGAGGAGTTTAACTTCTATCACCGCGAGACGAGAATTTTATATATTAGATATATATATATATATATATATATATATATATATATATATATATATATATATATATATATATATATATATATATATATATATATATATATATATATATATATAAATATATATATATATATATATATATGTATATATATATATATAAATATATATATATATATATATATATATATACCTATATATATATATATATATATATATATATATATATATATATATATATATATATATATATATAACAACTATTCTATATTACTCAACATATTGTTGGGTATTCCATATTTCCAAACATTTTCATTTTCTCTACTTTATTACAATAATTTCAAAATAAAATGATTGTCTTGCAAGTATTCGTTCACCTACAGTAGTAAGTAAGGGAGCAACCATTAATTACGTGAGGTGTTTAGGGGGGGAGGGGTCTCGAAATCTTACTCAATCTCACGTAAGGGAGGAGGTGGTCTCGGCAAATATCACGTAATTGTTTTTTTCTCGAGAAATAGTAGAAAATTGCGTGAAAACTGAGTTAATTAAGTAAAAAATGTTTCTTCACTGAAATATGGCTAAATCATATATAATGAGAATCATCGCGGTTTAATTTATTAACTATGAATAAATTTATTTGTTTGGAAACAATTTATTAATTTATTGAATATGAACAAGTATTTTTCAAACATTATTCGTTAACTATTAATTTAAAAGAAAAAACGGCATGATGTGACGATTATTCATAAAAAAATAATGCCACATCCTTTTATAATAATCCTACGACGCACCAATGATTTTCACTAGAAAAAAAATTCTGTATGACTTATTACAACCATTGTTTCATTATTAATTTCTTTTTCTCCACATTTGTATAAAATATTACTAATTTACTTGAACTAATAGAATTTTTTATTGAAGTTATGACGGAATAAAAAGTGTTAAAGTAGTAGTCACTCTTGAGATCATACATGAATCTCTGTGGATTGAATTAGACTGAATATTATTTAACAAATTTCAGTAGTTCCTATTTGAGTATTTTATTATTATATCTCATTGTGATTCTATGCTAAATCATTAAAAATCTCAAATACAAGACCTAAATAGAAAAAATTATAAGAAAATTGTTTTTTCAAATAAATCTAATCGAATCGAGCACAGTTTAACTCATGTACATAACAAATACGCGTTTTGAAAAATCCCACGTGAGATACGTGGATAGTGGAGGGGGTCGAGCAAATTCTCACGACATCACACCAAAAGTGGTGGGGGTAGTGAAAAATCGCAAAAATTCTCTCACCCTCGTAAAACGACATACATTCTGCTGATACGTATTCTGCTGCTAGTTCTTTTACATGGAGATACTTAGGACGCTTGAGAGGTAATGCGCCAGAGTAGAGACGTGAATCGGGACCAGGAAAAGTCAGCTTAACTCCGGGTTTTTGAAGAAAAAATTCATCTTTGAAACAGGCACTGGCGGAGCTGCTGCCTTCGACACCTTTTTCAGTGTATTCTATCACTCGATAGGCAGAGATTGCAAATTTTTGTTTTCCTTTATTGACTACAGATTTCTTGTAGAGTTTACTAAAATGGTCATTGAAATTTAGAATCATATCTTGGGTAACCTTAACTATTTCAAACTTGCGAAGGAAACCCATTCTTCGAGTAAGACAATCCTTTCTCGTTTTCTCTTTTCCTTTTCTATCAAGCCAAAACTTCTATCACATGGAAGAAAGCTGGTTCTGGATATCTATGAATTATTTTGGAGAACTTCTTATTATCTGCAATGGTATAGAGATAATGAGCTAAAGTTTGATTCTTGTTCTGCGATGGACAGTTATCGGAATACAGAAATAACTTTGTCACAGTTGCTGGTACATATTGATTAATAAAATGATGTAAAAAGCTCACTACGTCATTTTCCCCCTTTTTGGCAACTGTTTCATCCTACATAAAAAAGTATGACTTTCCTGTGCTCGCTACAAAAATACAAAAATTATATTCCCAAAGCTGACGTTTAAAAGAGACATCTCCACTAGGAACATGAGGAAGGGGCATATTTTGTTGGCAAAAAAATGCTAATAACTCAGTTTGATTGTTGCTCATTTAAACCTCTGCTACGTCCTATTTCAATTTTGTGTAAAAATAGTTTGCTTTCTTTTCGTGTACTGCTCTCTCCAGTCCCAGATTTTTTTTCACTTTTTCAAAAATTCCACTGAACACAGATAATGCAAGCGTTTGCCGTTTACAAAGCAATAAATTCAGCCGGTGCTGCCACAAATCGATATAAACATTTGTCGACAACTCATTTGATGCAAAAACGAGACAGCTCCGGAGCTGCCTCATTCTTGCACCGACTTAATGAAGGAGGTATACATATTTTCCTTACAACAACTAAACAAATCAACGGACATGCCTCGTTCTTGCACCAATCGATAGACGACCTCTTTGTTACTGGTTTCCATCATAAAAGTGAAAATGGTATAAAAGTGGAGCTGCCCCCTTTTTGCGCCGGAGTCTTCAATTAACCTTGAGATCGCAGTGCAGTGTAACCCCATATGGAATAATAACAATGATCATTATTATGATAATTGAACATATGTTTTTTTTTGATAAGATAGCTAGATACTTTCTGAAATATTAAAAATAAATATGACGTTGTCTGTAGCATGATAACCAACATGATTACACTAAAGTCTCTTATTTAAATTTCACCCACATCGTTATGACAGTTTAAGAAATGGGTCACTGGTGTACAGTGTAGACGACACTCACCAATACCCACACAACGTCGTAGGCACCTTTTCGATATTCCTTGCAAACGACAAATGGGCATAATTCAACGACTTTAAGCAGCTAAATGATTGCATACAGGTGCATTACTCACGAATAGATGCAAATTGAACCCACTATAGAGCTATATTATTAACATTATTGTGTGTAGGAATTATTGCACGAATGTAAAGACATAATTCAGCCACTTTCAATAACAGCTGCAATGGGAAATGAATTAACGTTAAGTGGCAATTTTTCCATTTGATGAAATTTATTAACATGTTTGCATTAGTCGAACAAGTTCTGCGGTTGATTGATGTGACTCCTACGTAAGCGAATTGTTGAATATTTTATTTATTTCATTGCTGAATACGTGAGTGTAGATTAGTGTGAGGGAATTAGAATTTTACTGATATTTTATTGAGAATAAATTTCAGTATTTTTCATTGTACTCGGTGGGTGGAAGTACTTGTGGTACGAAATGAGGTTAATTACCAATTTTCAGAAAAGATACATACAACATATATATATATATATATATATATATATATATATATATATATATATATATATATATATATATGTTACTTTAAAACCCAGAAGTTGGTTAATAGCAAGATTTACCTGTAAAACCTAGGATTTGCCAACGTGTGTTGGTAAATGCCATATTATGAAAAATGAAAAATGTTTCGGGCTTTTGCCATCAGAGTTTGGTACATGCTAGGTTTTACCAAGGACGGTTGGTAAATGTTGGATTTTTTTGGATTAAACAATGCAATAATTAACTTAATCATTTATTTTAATCACAAATCAGTCAAAACCTCACACAATTTTTCATGATTTATTACAAAATACTTTTGGTATAGTAAAAAACAAATAAGAAAATCAGAATTCCTCACAAACAGAACGATTACGTTGGCTATGCTAACTGAATCAGTATTTGTCTTATTATCTATTATTTCCAAATTGAAAAAAAAAATGTAATTAATACATTGTAATTTATAGTGAAAAACATATTATTTATTACAACATGGAGAGCTACGGTGGCATTTAGAATTACACAATAATCCTGATGATCTGCAAGCGCATTTCTTCGTCAAGAGTAACAGAATATACGAGCAAAACGTCTAGACAGGTCTATTTTTCAACATTTACAGAGTCTCTGAGGCAAAATGTAAGATATACCGACTGAACAGTGGTAAAAGTTCGAAATGGACGATTATCAAAGAGCAATTCGGACTTTTAATATTAAGAGTTGGTAAATCTTAAGTTTCACTGGAAAATCTTAGGATTTACCGAAGATCGGAGTTTTACAGTAACACACACACACACACATATATATATATATATATATATATATATATATATATATATATATATATATATATATATAAATAAATATAAAGATTCACTGTCTGGGTAGGCAACTGTTCATGATCGTTCATGTATTTCGAAAAAATTTGTTATATTAAGAGAATCCTTTGCACTCGAGTGAAAAAAAACTTTAGAATACACTAAAGCACATCTCTTTATCAAACTTGATACAAAATCAGATCAAATTGCATTTAGTAGAAAGGAATATTCAGTTATATCTATAATTCGTTTTTCCTTCCATGTTTAAATGTGAATCGGAATCTCTTTCAGTATGTTTCAGCATAATTACAAATGATTTACTTTCTTATAATAGTTGATGCCAAATTCCAAAATAAAATATTAGCAATCTGTATCAATGAATATTTTGGTAACCAGAAATAATTTAATGATTGTTCTCTGAAGCTGGTTTTTTTTCCAACAATTATCAATATTAAAATATTGAAAAATAAAATCTAGGTTTTTCTCTATCATCAAAATGAAAAATAAAATATACCGTAATTATGAATACTTTTACGGACTAGTTGGAGACACACGTTTATCTTCAGACATTAGGCAGATAAGAAGATTTGGCATTTCTAAAGTTTCTGGGAGTGGTTTCTATTTAAGCAGTGCGTTGCTGAAAAACTTGTGTTTTTCGTTTAATATTTTGTATCAAATATTTCTCATGCCTAGTACCGAAGAAACGACTTCTTTGACCTATAAAAAAAAGACCTTATAAACTCAAGATTGATTAAGTTCAATTTTCGTATCTTTCGCTTTAACAAGAAAGTTAACAAAATGTACAGTTTGGGGTGAGGCCTTGTTGAGGGTAAAAATAAATTTAGATATAGTAGTATGATTTTTCTCCTAACCATATTGTGTTAATGAAAAGAACTGTTCGGGCATTGTAAAAATATGTGAAGTTATGTTATGCAATGGTTGAATATTTGTCATTTATGATATTTTCAATCAATTGAATTTCGAGATAATTGATTGTCTATTTTGTTCTTCGTTATATGATTTCTATATTTATCAATAATAGTCAGGTGATCTTGTGAGGTTGTAAGAAAATCATCGGTTTTTAGCAGGTTTTCACTTTGAAAACCTGCTTATTATAATGGGTGCGATTAGCAAAGTTGGACCTAGCACCAAAAAAGTTTTTCGTTTCATAGCTTTTTATGATGCTTGGCACCAAAAACTCAATTTCATGTATCTATATATATATATATATATATATATATATATATATATATATATATATATATATATAGATATATATATATATATATTTTTTTGGTTCGAATTGGTTGGGGGGTTGACCCTCTGGGGGAAGAAATAAATCTTGTTTACATGATAAAGGGCGTAATTTTGGAGCAATAGGATTGAAAGTTTGTGAGTAGGTAGTTTCGTAAAATATATTGAATTGGATAGGTTGGGGGGTTGACCCCCCAGGGAAATAAATCTTGTTTAATATAGAAGGGGCAATTTTGGTACCATAGGGTTGTAGCTAGGTAGTTTCGTACGATATCTTGGATGGTATTTATTTATTTATGAATTGGTTGGAGGGTTCACCCCCGGAGGAAGAAATGAATCTGGTTCACACGATAAAGGGTGCAATTTTATAGAAATAGGGTTGAAAGTTCGTAAGTACGTAGTTTCGTATGATGCCTTGGATGTTATTGGTTTTGGTACGAATTGGTTGGGGGGTTGATCCCCCGGGGAGGAAATAAATATAATTAACTGGATACGTTATGAAAACCTGCTCTTCTAATGCAGCTCGCTGCGATAGAGTTTTTATTATTTTTATGCTCTGAATCGGCTTCAATAATAACAAGCTTCTGTTCAGAGCAAAAAAGAACAGAAGTGATTTACTGACTAGAAATTATTTAATATGTTTCCCGTTGATTGTATCCAATACCATATCGTCATAATTCTTAACGAAACAATGTTACACTCGTAGAAACAATAAGCAGTTGCAATAATGACACATTAGTGTGCTCCTTAATTTTATTAATAGTACTAAGAATTTAAGCATCATTGAACAACTAAATGTCGTAGATTAGAATATACACGTATACAAGTAGTCTTAAAGCTGTTATTACAGAGAATGAATTAGATATCAAATGCAATTTTTAATATGAATAATGGATTTTTATTGAAATATGGTAGTAAAAAAAAATACGAGATCACTTGATAAAACATCATAAAGAATAAAGTTTAAACTTTAAAATAAAACACACTTGGCTTAAGTTAGGATATTTATATTATTTCGAGAGCATATAGAAACTCTTTAAAATAATAATCTGATCAAAGTTTATTCAGAATTTAGTAGAACAAGAAGATTGTTCTCACTAGAGCAATGTTTAATTTAACATATTTTCCGATGATGATATTAACATGAAAACATACAGAGAACTGAGAAATAATGAATTCCTCTGCAGTCATAACTATCTGAAATATGAATATATATATATATATATATATATATATATATATATATATATATATATATTTATATATATATATATATATATATATATATATATATATATATAAGTAAGAATTATTAGTGTGAACGGAAAACATATTATAAAATTAAGTGAACTAGTACATTTATTTGAAACTAATCAAACAAACCTCCTAGCTAAGCTGGTTATAAGAGTTCACGAAGCATCGAAATATCTACATCTACCTTAGACGGTAATTGTTAGAAATGTTAATTTGTTTATTGTTGTTACGTGCGGTGTGTGAATGTTGAATCACATCGAATTGATGTGTCAACTTTACCCTAGCTGATATAGTAGCCACCTTCGGGTGTCCGGACGTATGAGTTCTCGTTGCCGAAATGTTTCCGCCTGTCTGAAAGATGTGGTTCAATTGTTTCCGACTGGTGGCGCTGTGTCATATTCATATGATATTGCGTTGCAAGAGGGAAAATATAAGACCGTTTGAAATGTTGGTTTGGTTATCACTTCCGATGGATGGATGATACTGATGAGCTCCAATAAGGGCGAAACAGTCTGTCTATCAATTTCCATCGATTGTGACAAACAAATTAACATTTCTTACAATAATTACGTCTAAAGTAGATAGATAACCAGCTCCGCTAGGAGGTTTATTTGATTTGTTTCAAATAAATGTCATAGTTCACTTAATTTTGTATATATATATATATATATATATATATATATACATATAAATCATCAAACAAATTTATATTTACAGGGTATCCCAAAATTGCTTGGTCGCAGAGCTACCTCATGTAGTAGAGGTAAAAATAAGTCGATTGAACCCAATTCATTTATATACCAAAATCTACCGTTTGCCCGTGAAAAGAATTGAAAGTTTATTTTAAAAAAAACACATTTCAAGAAGGGTGCATTTTAATATTTCATGTCGTATTGACCTTTGTTTTGATAAAACCGGCCGTCATATTAAACATTTAATATAAAAAAAACGTTTTGCTTTTGTTTCCACTGCCAACTAAATTTTGTATTACAATTTTATTGAACTTGTACTGGAAATATATAGTTAGCAGGATTTGAAACAACAATTTTCACAAGAGTAACAAAATGAAGAGGATTAATAAATCCTTCTTCTAAAAAAAATTTGAGAACCGTATTACCACCTCTAAGAAATTTCTGAAAAAATTATCAGCGGATGAGGGTGGTTTTACCCCTTCTACAGTTTCATTCGGGTTTGGCTTTGATAACCGAAAGTAATTTTTTAAAATGCACTTTCGTAAAATTTCATTCAATTTTTGTCATTCAATTCTGTACAGCTCACAAATACAGATGTGTAGATATACCTACGAATATTTCTGTGCTTGAAAAAAGAAATAATATAGTTTTCAATTCACAAATTTTATTTAACCGTCTCTTAACTCAACACAGGCGATCCTCTAACTGTAATTGATTGCAAATTACGAATAAAATGGTATTTTGAGTACCTTTGATAGTGCACCAGCAACGTAGAGTACTATTGTTACTCGAAACAGGTGACAAAACTTAAGTTAATAGTTTTAAAAGCAATTTCAAAGTATTTCAAAGAAAAAAACCTATTAATTAAAGCACATATCAGTTGCAAATACTGTTGAAACGAGACAAACGTACGTCCCGAGAAGGTAATGCAGGAAAATGAAAATTTCTTCGAAAAACGGACTGTCGCGTTGAAAACGGGATGACTGGTCATCATAAATACACCCCAAAGTGTATTCTGTTTAATATTTCGCATCAGTTAACAACAAGACGTAGATTTAATAGTGCACGTCACCGTTCGCTTTACGGCCTCAACAGCGACCATGCAAGGACGTCCGATTAACCACACCTGTATTTACATACGTCATTTTTATCTGACACAGCACACGCATTCTGGTAAAGTCTGAATTCCAGAGCATTGTTGGGTATGTTAATGTTCTATCTGGTGGTGCAATAGTTGATCGAACGACCTCAATGAGAAGAATGTTGCGGGCTTGTTTCAATCGACGGCTTGCCAATTTTTACTCTATTGTATTTGCTTCGAAGAAAATAGGTGGGAAAGTTAAATTCTTGTTACAACGTCGTGTTAATGTTTACAATTTGATCACATTTGTTCATAAAACTCTCAAGGTTTTCTTAATAAAAAATATTCTTTTGGGTGATTAATGAGTGCTCTAGCACATGAGGAAATTGAAGTATGATGTTATTAATTCATTTTTTAGAAAGTATTATACATTATCATGAATAATTGAAGAGTTTACTCTATTGAATTCATTCAGAAAATTTTAATGTTATTATTATATAACATACTGGTGACAAAATTGGGGCTTGGCCGTAAATCGTACTCTCAAATGTCATAGAATCAGTTTAGCACTTCGCTTGTGGATGATATGTTTACCATAGATAAAACTTGACTGACAAAAAAAGCGATAAACTGCAGCGTACTTACCTTTAACGATCGAAATTACTAGTTCTACAAAATTATAGAACACACAATTACATTTTAATACTATCTGGAGAAATATGGAATATTCCAGAGAAGTCTAAATAATTGTCACACATATATACATTTAACTCCATGCAACAGAAATTATTTGCTACCCACATCCACCCTTTTTCTTCAACTAAGACCCTTACTAGCAAATGCAGACCTAGGGGTATTTACCACTACAACCATGAATGGGTAGGAAGTTATAGATAAAAGGCTGGACAAACCCAAAAACACTATCCCTTAATATATATATATATATATATATATATATATATATATTTTTATATATATATATAATTATATTTATATATATATATATATATATATATATATATATATATATATATATATATATATATATATATATATATGTATATATATATATTTATATATATATATATATATATATATATATATATATATATATATATATATATATATATATATATATATACCTATAATATATATCTAATATATAAAATTCTCGTGTCACGGGGTTAGAAGTTAAACTCCTCCGAAATGGCTCGACCGATTCTCATGAAGTTTTTTGTGCATATCGGGTAGGTCTGAGAATCGGCCAACATCTATTTTCCATCTCCCTCAACGTTAAGGGTGGTCCACCCCTTTATTTTAATTTTTTGTTTTCCAGACAAAATTTTCTGTTCTATTTTTTATGATACAGCATTCAAGAATACATACAGCCCTAAATTTTCACTACTCTACGATCAACCACTATTTTTGATTTGTTTAACTCCTCCGATATGGCTTGACCGATTCTCATGAAATTTTGTGTGCATATCGGTTAGGACTAAAAATCGGACAAAATCTATTTTCATTCCCCTAAATGTTAAGGGTGGTTCACCCCTCAATTTATATTTTTTGTTTTTCAGACAAAATTTTTTTGGCAAGATTTTTATTTTGTCATGACTTTCCATTGCGATTTTCATTTTTTTGAATTTTATCCACAGATCCACAATAGGGTTGCAAAATGGCAATCGAAAATAACAATAGTCGGTCTGAGAATAGGTCGTGATATATTTTTCATACCCCTAAGTGATTAGGGTGGTCCACTCCAAACATTTTTATGAATTTTTTGGCCAAAATTTTTTATTTTTATTCTTTTATGATGTTGCATTAGAAAATACATACAACTCTAAATTCTCATCCTTCTATCAACAACCCATATTTTTTAATAGCCATTTTAATGATTCAAACAACGTTTGCCAGGTCAGATAGATTGTTAAATAGATAGATGGATAGAAAGATAGGTAACTATCAAGATAGATAGATAGATAGAGATACATCGGCAGATAGATGAATAGATAGATAAAAATAATTTATATGGCAGAACAACGTTTTCTGGGTCAGCTAGTATATATATATATATATATATATATATATATATATATATATATATATATATATATATATATATATATATATATATATATATATATATATATATATATATATATATATATATATATATATATATATATATATATATATATATATATATTAAAATAATATATATATATATATATATATATATATATGGTTGTCTGGTTTCCCGGGTTTGTATCCGCGTATGGGCTTCGTCTTCGTTGAAGTCTGCTCGACGTTTCGGCAAAATCACATTTGCCTTCTTCAGGTAGCTCTTCTTGGTCGGAATGAATACACTGAACAGTTCAGTGTATACATTTAACTGATTGCGACTTAATTTGGTCACAAAGTAATTGAAAAGAATGTTTGTTCATTTATATTGTTAATGTTTAGAAACTTATGCTTGAGTAAACATTTTTGTTGTTTCTAGAATTTATTATGGTGCCTTCAAACTCATTATTTTGCGCTACTAACATAAGTTTTTTTATTTTTTTTACAAATTGTTCTCTGAATAACAGTGACGATACCAGTATTTGTAGACATGAATGGAATGCACTCAATTTAATTTTATTTTCCTCTAAATAGCACTGCTTGTATTTATTATGCTATCAGTGTGATAAGGTTTTCTGTGAATGTAAAAACTGAGGAAATTATTCCCATTAGTTATCTCTAGGTTCAATAAATCCAATAATGTTGTTCATGTTCGATTTTTCCAGTGAATGTTATTGATTGATAAAATTAGCTAGTAAATATATTAAAACAATGGTTAAAAATAACAATTTACACTTTTATTATAAGAAATAACGCATGACGCACGTTTCGGTGGAACTTCACCTTCTTCAGATGCTAATGGCAAACTAACTATGATTTTCTGTTATATCGAAAACAAGAAATGACAAATTATGTAGAAGGGGTAAATACAAAGATGGTTACAAATAATTATTAAAAAAGGAAAAACCAATTCTGAACTGCTAGTCATATATCATAAATCAGGAGTTTATAAAATTAATTGTGGCGATTGTGATAAGTTTTACATTGGTAGAACTTTCAGAAGTTTTCAAACTAGAATTTCAGAACACAAACGTAGCTTTGTTAATCAGAAGTCGGATTCACATTATGCAAACCATTTAATCCAAGAAAAGCACACATTCAATTTCGATTTTAAAATATTAAATACTGAAAGTAAGGGAATTAATTTTAATTTTTTAGAATCATTACAGATAAATAAATACAAGCATTCCGGTCTCCTATTGAATAGCCAAATCGATCATACTTCAAGCCCCCTTCTTAATCTTTTCAAAATTACCGAACTACCTGACTAGCAGTTCAGAATTGGTTTTTCCTTTTCTAATAATTATTTATAACCATCTTTGTATTTACCCCTTCTACATAATTTGTCATTTCTTGTTTTCGATATAACAGAAAATCATAGTTAGTTTGCCATTAGCATCTGAAGAAGGTGAAGTTCCACCGAAACGTGCGTCATGCGTTATTTCTTATAATAAAAGTATAAATTGTTATTTTTAACCATTGTTTTAATATGTTTATTAATTTACACCAAGTATCGGCCCAATCAATCCAAAATAGCTAGTAAATGTTAGAAATAAATCTGTTTATCGAGTGGAATTTGTGTAAGTGGGTTTAAAGTGAATAATAAACGAAATTTCATTTATTTTACATAACTGAGATTGAATTCTCGCACATCACTTGGCGAATAAAGTTTAAACTTTAAAATAAAACACACTTGACTTAAGTTTCACTATATAAAAAAATAGTTAGATACTGTATTAAGCAGTAAAGGATAGTCGACATGTTTCGAGTTATGAACTCATTATCAAGTATTCAGTCTTTATAACTCGAAACATGTCAACTATCCTTTACTGCTGAATACAATATCTAACTATTTTTTTAAATAGTAAAACTTAAGCCAAGTGTGTTTTATTTTAAAGTTTAACCTTCATTATTTATTTTACACTTCTACCAAATTGATAATAAATGAGATTAAATCATCACTTAGCTCTTGATGAAACATTATTAAATATTAATAATTCGAATCAAAAACTTAGCTTACTGTTTCACAAATATAATATATATATACATACATACATATATATATATATATGTATATATATATATATATATATATATATATATATATATATATTATATTTGTGAAACAGTAAGCCAAGTGTTTGATTTGAATTATTAATAGCTAGAAAATTGTGTTTGATTTTTTCAAATATTTTCTAAATGATCAAACCAATTAACATCTTTCAAATAAAAAATACCATGGAAAATCAGTAATGATGATTTATTTATTAAGTTTTTCGTGAGAGACTTTGAAGTTGAAGAAAGTCTGATATCGAAATCCATAATTTAGTATTATTCAAAAATATTCAATGTCGCTTGGAAACATCTATTGGTGTATTTTCAGTAATTTTCATAAAAAAATATTTTTTGAGCTTATCTGATGATATGCGTAGTTATGGTTCATCTTATGACGTCGCTTTTACGCAATTTCGATCTTATAGACTTTCCCATGAGATCGTTGCAATCATCCCGCTCTGGTCGGAAAGTGAAAGCGGGGACATAGAGAAACTATCACCCAATAACAACAATTGACCCCAATATTATCGAAAATAATAATGATGGGTTACATTCAATTTAAAAACCTCAATTATCGCATCGAATTCAAATGAAAACTTCATGTTTTAACACCCATACTTATCTTTTACGTGGGTCCGTCGAAATAAACAGACTTTCTTCTGTTGGTACTTGAATAAGACCGGGTGTGCGTGGAACCTGTTTCTCAGTGACAGTGTGAACCACCCCTCATTATACCGCACCAAGTGGACTACATTTTTTCACCGTACGCATTCCTACTCCTTTGTAACTTTAAATTAAATTGAATGGGTACGAGTGATGGAGAGTCAAATTATTACTTCTTTGATTATAATGAATTTGAGGTCTAGATATATTAGGTACTCAAAACAGGTACTATATTGATTTTTTCCAGAGACGTTGTCGAATTATTAGATACCAATAAATGAATGAAACGTAGATATAATATTTACTTTCAATACAATTTTTATGGCAAGTTCGACAATAAATAAATCATAAAAATGAAATTTCACAGAAGAATATATTAATCAAAGATTTCCAGTAAACGTTTTCATAAGGGCGAAGATTACATGAGTTCAGATTTAAATGAGTAGTAGGCGAATTGATTCTAATTTTTTGATAACTTCCACATGCTAGATTGATAATCAAGACGTACTGAATAAAAATAAATGAAGCTTCCTTGAAGAAAGTAGGTCTAGACAAAAAAATTTTCTCATGAAATTCAAGATTGTCAAAATAGTTATTTATGTTACAAGTGCGTTATATGGAATATGGGGAATATCCTAACGCTCGATGGGCGTTAGGATCTAGTAACGCACGTGGTTTATACAAGATTTTATTTTTCACGAAAAAATTATTTTATTTTAAGAAAAATCGATTTTAAAATCGGTTCATTGCTCCTATACTTTCCATTTTCCTCCGCATAGTAGGCATGTCATTTAAAGATATTTTGACGTTTGTGAATATTTTTGTCATCATATTTAGTGAATGTCATTGCTGCTTTCTTTGTGTAGTCTTATAGAAATAATGGAAATGGAAATAAATTTACCCAAGAATATCATAGATAATGCAGCCAAAGCTGCGAATAATTCATTGCTGGAGAAATCCAGAGTCGTATATGACAAGGATTATGAAGTAAGTATTTAATCAATGGAAGTTGCTTCAGTTGTCCTCGTACAATGAGCGGGCGTTATGATCCACAATGCCCGCTCATAACGACCTAGGGCATAATGAGTGTATTTATAGCAACCGCATCTAAGGTAAAATCAACAAATAATATACAAGGAAAAATAAAATCATTTCCGAAAAATGGTTAAATCTGACAACTCTAGTTTTACGTAGAAGGTCATAGAACGGATTTCTTCTTGTTATTCAGGCATATTTCAGAGTTTGTGGAGATGATAGGCAATCTACAACTTCGCTAATTCATTCTTATTCAACCTAAATATCAATTATATAACTTTAGTTCGAACCATTTCTTCAATTCTGAAAAAATATTAGATTCTAAAAAAAAATTTGACTCAATTTTGAAAAAATCTTTGAATTTCAAAGAAATATAATCCTCTTTCAACCACTAACCGTTTTCTATAATTCGCCGTTGGATTGTGAATGCAGATTTTGATTTGCGGAATACGTACAATCAGCAATTTTCTTGGAAAGTTGTTTGATAATTTTCAAATTATTGAAGAATTTTCCTTGTTCACTTTATATGATGAATAAGTTAATGAGTTAACATAAATTCAGAAATAGGTTTGTCATATTGAAGATGTCATGATGAAATAATGAAAATTTCATGTTCATGTTCTGATATTTTACTAGCACAATCACTACAAACATTTCTAAATAGTTATTATTAAACTTTTCAAATAAAATAGAGATTATTCTAGTTTAATATGGAGATATCAACAATGCGTTAAGCTACAAACCTTTGTAGTGTAAATATCATGTTCGTATTTATAAATTTACCGTGGCATATTTTATGAAGAACTCCAGTCGCTGTAATATTCAATTCATTTTATCATTTTTTTTATGATCTTCAAATTAGTACTAATTTGACAAATAAAGGTATTTTAATCATCAGAAATTCGCTGGTAATTGTAGAAAAATAATCTGTGTCTCAATTAGTTCTTGTTTGAATATTCACTACAATTCGCTGCGGAGTAATTTAAAAAGTAGTTTATATACATCAGCTTTTATATTTTTAGATTTAATATATATTAATCTTCTTGGTCATTATGGACTTAAAATATTTTATAAATTTATCATATTTAATTACTCATAATTTTCTGATTTGTTCCGGAAATAGTTTCGATAGGTTCAATTTTTGTACATAATAGTTTATGACTCGTATTTGATGTCATCTTCAGGGATTCTATGAAATAAATGAGCAAATATCCTCGATTAAAATATTAAACCTTCAATTTTCTAGAAACCATTTTGCAAAATAGGCACCGACGTATTAATTCCTATTATGCACCAGACAACCTAAGAGAAATAGGTCCATTAACAGAATCACCCATTCTATGAAGTCATTTGTGAAACTGGTGATGTAATGAGCAAAATAAGAAGCAGAATTCATTAGGCGAGTGACGTGTACAGCGTCCAGAAGCTGCTGGAGATCATTGCTTATGCGAGGTCTTATTATTCCAATTCTTATTACAAAAGGGAAAACGGTTTTTACGATAGCACGCAACGTCGTGGTGTTTCCATTCTTGAATTTATCATTCTGTACAGGTTCGAGAACAACCGCTGGGAGACTTGGTTGCTACTACACTTTGTTCTTGATCGGTTTGATGTGCGACTACTCAAAAAATATTTTGAAACATTTATATATTCGAGCGGTGCGATTTTTGTAATAGCTGCCTGTTTTCCAGATATAATGATGTCGTTTCCTTATTAATAATGCTCAGCACACTTTGAGTGGAATTGAAACAAACAGCTTTCAGCACATGGGAGCAAAAATCACAAACAACTATTGTTTCATTACGGTAAATCGACCACCATTGTGCAGATTGACGGTCGATTTCTCAATTTCAATCTATAGTCAATGTAGATGAGAATTAACACTCACGCATTGTACGGAATGAAACACTAAAATATATACTACAATTCAAGTGAAGATTAGAGTGAAATGAGATAGAAACTAGACGTTCACTATACTGTTAACATAACCGCAATTTATTCCAAGTAAAATTTGAAGCAAAATTTTCTAAACTGGTGAAGAAAACTTTAGTAGCAGCATAATCAATTTTGAATTTTAATTAAAAATTCAAGTACTTTCGGGGATAACACTCGAAAGCGATTAAAGGTTTCCTTACTGATCAACATAAACCAAATTTTCTTTTGAACAATTACAACGAGTCAAATTTGAGTGTTCTGTTTTCCAAATAAGACTTTGATGATAAATTAGCTGATTTTAATGAATTTAATAAGTTGGAATGGCCAAAAAACCATCAATCTTTCATTTTTTAATATATATATATATATATATATATATATATATATATATATATGCAATATATATGTATATATATATTATATATATATATATATATATATATATATATATATATATATATATATATATATGTAAACTATAGGTTCTTGGGATGGCAGCAATAAAACACGTGAATTTTTCCTTCAGCTCGAGCTTTCGATATTGCTTTATCTCATCATCAGGAGCGAGGAGTGTTTCACGTGTTTACGTTGACGTGTTTTATTGCTGCCATCCCAAGAACCTATAGTTTACCTAAATAACTCAGCAAAGATATCCAATTCATTAATATATATATATATATATATATATATATATATATATATATATATATATATATATATATATATATATATATACATATATATGATGCAGCCATTTTTCAAGTGTTTCCAAAAGTAACAGATATGCTAAAAACTTAAAATTAATAACTTATATAGGTGACCCAACACTCAAAATTCAAATTTTCTCTCAAATCGATATTTGAGTGTATCATTTAAAATTTTAATTATAAATACCAAACGACATACTAAAAATTCAAAAGATAAAACTTCATCCCAAAATATGTTAGGTAAGCTAACTTGCGGTTCATGTCCTAAGGTTTAGGTTCGCCAAACTGGCAGAAACTTCTAAGTTAAAACATCACAACATAATAGAAACTATTACAAGCAAAAAATAGATTCGCCATATTCATCATACCCCCTGGTAATAATCAAAGCTTCAATTACGAATTCGAAATATTACATACCTAAAAGAAAGGCTATAAAGTTAATTTATTAGAAGCGCATTAAATCGACGGTACAAAAAATTCCAATAATTTGTTAAATGATAGATATAGATATAAATAATTCAAATTTCTTAAATGTATTCTACTTAAAATATTGAATCTTCGTAACTGTTATGTTTTACTATTTTTTATACAAATTTTATTATCTTCCTACGAATAGATTACGTTCAGGTTTACCTATCCACATTTGTATCTATCCTTTTCTATATTCAAACGATTCACGTTGTAAAAAGTACCATGTCGTACTCATCTGAAGAAGCCACTGTGGTTGAAAAACAGCAACTGAAGTTTTATACTCACAATATTGAAATTATTCCGTTCAAATACAGTATTTCTAGTAATAAAGTCATAAAAACTACTCAATCAGGTATATTCAAATGAATGTAATACTTATAATGAATACAGTATTGATAGAACTCCTCATGAGCGATAGAGAAATTTTAAATATCAAAGAACGCTATTAGAGCTTCAGAATACGGAGAATTACGAAACAAAACTGGAATTATTGTAATTATTACTAAGTCAAATATTAATTCGGCACCCATGTCCTAAGGTTTATGTTCGCCAAACTGGCAGAAACTTCTGAGTTAAAACATCAGAACATAATAGAAACTATTACAAGCAAAAAATAGATTCGCCATATTCATCATACCTCCTGGTAATAATCAAAGCTTCAATTACGAATTCGAAATATTACATACCTAAAAGAAAGGCTATAAACTTAATTTATTAGAAGTGCATTAAATCGACAGTAGAAAAAATTCCAATAATTTGTTAAATGATAGATATAGATATAAATATCTCAAATTTCTTAAATGTATTCTAGTTAAAATATTGAATCTTCGTAACTGTTATGTTTTACTATTTTTTATACAAATTTTATTATCTTCCTACGAATAGATTACGTTCAGGTTTACCTATCCACATTTGTATCTATCCTTTTCTATATTCAAACGATATTCACGTTGTAAAAAGTACCATGTCGTACTCATCTGAAGAAGCCACTGTGGTTGAAAAACAGCAACTGAAGTTTTATACTCACAATATTGAAATTATTCCGTTCAAATACAGTATTTCTAGTAATAAAGTCATAAAAACTACTCAATCAGGTATATTCAAATAAATGTAATACTTATAATGAATTAAGTATTGATAGAACTCCTCATGAGCGATAAAGAAATTTCAAATATCAAGGAACGCTATTAGAGCTTCAGAATACGGAGAATTTCGAAACGAAACTGGAATTATTGTAATTATTACTAAGTCAAATATTAATTCGGCACCCATGTCCTAAGGTTTATGTTCGCCAAACTGGCAGAAACTGCTGAGTTAAAACATCAGAACATAATAGAAACTATTACAAGCAAAAAATAGATTCGCCATATTCATCATACCTCCTGGTAATAATCAAAGCTTCAATTACGAATTCGGAATATTACATACCTAAAAGAAAGGCTATAAACTTAATTTATTAGAAGCGCATTAAATCGACGGTAGAAAAAATTCCAATAATTTGTTAAATGATAGATATAGATATAAATAATTCAAATTTCTTGAATGTATTTTAGTTAAAATATTGAATCTTCGTAACTGTTATGTTTTACTATTTTTTATACAAATTTTATCATCTTCCTACGAATAGAGTACGTTCAGGTTTACCTATCCACATTTGTATCTATCCTTTTCTATATTCAAACGATATTCACGTTGTAAAAAGTACCATGTCGTACTCATCTGAAGAAGCCACTGTGGTTTTATACTCACAATATTGAAATTATTTCGTTCAAATACAGTATTTCTAGTAATAAAGTCATAAAAACTACTCAATCAGGTATATTCAAATGAATGTAATACTTATAATGAATACAGTATTGATAGAACTCCTCATGAGCGATAGAGAAATTTTAAATATCAAAGAACGCTATTAGAGCTTCAGAATACGGAGAATTACGAAACGAAACTGGAATTATTGTAATTATTACTAAGTCAAATATTAATTCGGCACCCATGTGTTTAATGATTATCATATTCCTAATCAATAGCGGAATTGATTGCCTTGCCCCGGCTGTAAATTCCCCGCCTTCAACGTTTTAATCGATGAAAAATTCAAATCCGGCCCCACTATTAAGGAAATAATGAAGGATTTAACAAACATTATTCTTATACGTAGCGTATCAACACATCCATACCACCTCCAGTTTCTGTTAATAATGTAGTTATTTTTTATTATGTACCGTGCACATGCTATATTAAGATTGAGCCATGTTTTATTGCTTTCAAAAATCATAATTCAAAATAGCATATCATATCGAGATAGAATATTAGATAGGTTATTTATTACATTAGTACGTAATTTCCAGTGGCCTCTCTGAAGTGAATTTCGAAAAGAAAGTTCAATCAGCAGTATTTTAATAGAATGACATGTTGAAAAGGGCAACTATATCATCTGGATGTGAAAGATTCCGTAGTAGAACATAGTATAATTATGATTAACTGTTTGCCTTTATACGATCAAGGAAATGGTTGAAATTTCAGTGAATGCGAAAGACATTTTTTTTTGTTGGTGAAATAAATGCCTTGCAAATATCATCTATATGTAGGGTAAATAGAGGATAGATGGACCAAGAGGAGTGACGGACCACCACGGATATTTCGTAAACTACGGCAACGTCGATATTTTCTGCGGGAGCACATCTCTGTTAGCACCTGTTGGCATAGAGAAAGGCAATTTTTGTTTATTTTGATGTGTTTAAGAACAAATATTTAATATTTTTGGTTTTTCTAGTGTGACAAATTTATGTGCAAATATTTGTGATAGAGTTTGCAACCAGCTAGGTAAGTTATATTGCCAAATTGGGTCATACAATAACCATAAGATATCTGAAGTTTATTCCTAACCTAAAATGTTTCGATTTAATCGATTCAGTTAGAATAAATCAGGTGGCCCATCTCTCCTCTCGAAAAAGGAGAGATGGACCAGTCTATAGGAGGATAGATGGACCTGGTGTTTAACCATATGTTGTGTTTTAGACAAATGCCTAATACGTATAAGCGCAAGGTTAATGCACCCCCAAGAGGTATATGGTCAGCAAATGATTTGGAATCAGCCATAATTGCGGTCAAAGAAGGTGCCATGGGTGTTAATCAAGCGGCTATACATTTTAAAATACCAAAGACTACACTTAAACGAAGAATAAAAACCAATAATACAGAAAAACTAATCAGATTAGGGCCGGAATTCAATGCTTGGAGTAAACGCTAAATCGAAACTTGCCAATCACATTAAAAAGCTTCAAAAAAATGGTTTCTGACTTACAAAGACAGGAAGTTCGACAAATGGCTTACAATTTGGCAGTAAAAGCTAGGAATTAAGAATATATTTAACGAAAATTGAGGTGAGTAAGTGCTTAACCGCTATACAGAAAAATAACATATTTTAACAATTAGGCAACTGTTTTTTTTTTAATATATTAGGTAATGCTGGACAAGAGTGGTGGGAATCATTTCTGAGAAGAAGATCTGACATTGTTGTTAGAAAAGCTGACAACGTCTCAGTTGCTAGGGCTATGGGGATGTCCAAAGATGTAGTGCATTCTTATTTTAAAAATCTGGAACGCCCTTTAACAGAAAAATCACTTTTTGATAAGCCGAGTAATATTTTTAATTGTGATGAGGACCGGCCTTCAATTAAACACTCGGGCTGGTGAAGTATTGGCGGAAAAGGGGTCAAGATTACAGGAAAACAAAGAAAAAGGAATATTGGATCCAATGCATTATATGCAAGCGATGGCTCCACGAAGGCTGTACGAACTTTGAATCCATATGCCATGCTTGTGGTATGAATGTAGCTAAGAAAAACAAAGATGTTGAGGTGGTCCATCTATCCTTAGTATATGCAGTCCATCTATCCTCCGACTTGGAGGGAGAGTCGGTCCAATGTAATGTTATATTAAGTTTGTTACCATGTTCTTTAAAATAGTCGTTATAACCAAATTTTACTCTAGGTTTAAAATATTAACATTACTTTATATTTTACCAATTTTGTTAGGTTTATATATGCTTTAATAAAGTTTTAGTTGCGACATTTCTAAAATGTGGTCCATCTCTCCTCTCTTTACCCTATATCAGATATATATATATATATATATATATATATATATATATATATATATATATATATATATATATATATATATATATATATATATATATATATATATATATATATATATATACTAATATATATATATATATAATATATATATATATATACCCACTAAGCAAAAAAACATCGCAGTTTCGTTACTGATACGTTGAAAGTTACATTGTTACGTTATTCCAAAAAAGATTTGTTACGGCTTTTTTCATGTTCATAGTTACGTAAAATGTCGCCAACATGACCAAATCCCAGTTACGTTTACAAATAAACGTTTTTGTTACAAAACTGTAACATATTATTTCCGTTCTTGGAATGTTCCAGTTACCTCGTAATTTTAACGTTACGATTATGTGACTGAAGTTACGTTTTCGTTTCGAAGCTATAACATATTAGTTTCGTTTTTGAGATGTTCTTTTTAGTGCAGAATGACTAAAACGTTACATTCATGTAACGCTTCTAAATCGAAACTAAAGTGGACCTATTTTTAGTGGAAAATCGGTCCAAAAAAATAATTATACTTTCCCTTGCAAAAAGTTCATTGATAGCTCATACCGACAGAAATAATGGTCTTTGTAGCACCAGTTTTTTCTATTGATAAGAATTCCTATTGAACTTTTGATGAGAGAAAGTATAATTATTTTTATTTGGTCGATTTCCCACTAAAAATACAGTTATTATATTCATGACATCATCTTCACATTTTATATTGTCTGTATCAGAATAGCTTGGTGTATACATCAAGTAATGCAACTGTAACCATTTATTAGTCATGTGGAGGCGTTTATATATATCCAAACATCAATTGAAACACTTTATAGGTAGTTATTGAATTGTTTCAAAATAATAAGACTGTAGATTGAAATAAAAAATATATCCTATTTTACTTATGTATATAAATATATACATATAGAAAGATTTATGTAAAGCATCTGCTGCACACCTCTGAAAAATAAATCAAATATTAGAATTTTAAAAATATACATTGTAAACGTTTACTAATATTGTTCAAAAATATTTATATTTACCAATTCCTCTGCTGCAGCTCTGCTCGCTTGAGCCGTTGGTTGGCTTGTCGGAACCAATCCATGGTTATGATCTCAAATACTTTATCACTTACAGTGTGGCAGTGTTGTGCTGCATCTAAGGATGAATATCAATGATTAAGTAAATATTAATTGTCCAATATAAGACCTTTTAGAATGTTGCTTATCTTGCAGTCTTTTATCTTGAAGTTATTTTTTTGGCCCGTCCAGGAACAATGTTCATTCGGTATGTTTTGAACTTTGGATACAAGTCTCCGAATATGCCTTCTCGAATATGATTTATAAAATAGCTGCAAATAAAAAATAAAGGCAATTGGTTATTGGTGTGATTAAAATTATAGGATACCTATACTGTTTGATGTTACACATCAGCCAGAAAATGTACTCAATGTAATAATTGTAAAATATTCATATATTACTGATAAAAACTGTAAATGTAGAGTTAATGATTACAACATCGAAAGTTACAAAATATTCATGCAAATATACTAGAACTTGATCATAAAATTGAGGACTATTCTTATTCCAATATTTTGAAAGAGAATATTTATTTAGAGTTATATGTGCCGAAAAAGTGTTATATTTTGAAAAAGGACTAAGATATTAATAAACATATTTGCTAAATAAAATCCTCAAAATAACTAACTAATTACTGGCCTATTTATCAATTTATAATCGCATCCTATGCTGTGGCATATAATAATAATTATATAAGTAGGGGTAAAAACAGGAGATTCTTTCCCTATAATTAGGTAAACTAACGAATAAACGAATTTAGTACTTACTTTACCATTCCTCTACTCTAAACACAGTTTTTAAACGAACAATGATATAATTATTCAGACGCTGGCTGGAATCTTTGAATATAAAACACACTATATTCAAAGGCTGGAATACTTTGATTTTGGTATTATATTTTATAGGTTATGGTTGGCGTTGGCGGTGTGGCGGCACTTGATGTTCGACGTCACCTTCACCTATCACGTAGGGAATTGCCCTAGTGATCAAATCAAAGTGAAGTAAATAGTTGTTTTGTCAGGTTGAAAAACTTATACAATATATTTAAAAAAAGATTAGACAAGACATATACTTCACTTGAAAATTTTGGTGTATTACTAAAATTTGTGATTCACACCAGTTCATACATCAACGAACCTGCTACAATTATAATTAACGTTTTTTAGATTAACAAGAATGTCACGCTTGTGTTACATTTCATTGCTCTTAAACAAAGAAGTTGACCCAAAAACATGTCGGCGATCGTAATACTAAAAACATTTTTTAAACCAACATAAATGCTACGTGTCTAGCACGTTTTGTTGAATAACGTTTGAATCATATGCTTACATTTAACATTCCAAAAAACATTTAATCAATTTCAACGTCACACAAAAATCGTACCAGTTGCGTCAATTAGGTATTTAAAGGAGAACATCTTCTAAGTTTACTTTTTGAAAATAACGTAACTCAACGTAACAATAAACGTTTCTTGCTTAGTGGTATATATTATATATATATATATATATATATATATATATATATATATATATATATATATATATATATATATATATATATATAACAAAAACAGATTAAAAAATATATATACATCAATGCCGGATCTTAGACAGAAATCCAGTTAACGTACGCAAATGATCGGTGTATGACCGGAACCAACCATCAAAAAATAAAATTAAGACATCAACAGATGTGTATTCATCATGAAAATAAAAGGCAATTGCATTCCAAATGGACATCGAGCTCGCGAATCTCGTAACGGAAACAGAAATATTTATTTTTTATTATTTGAAAGGTTAGCAATGACAATCTGTCAGCTGTCAACGACGCTGTCACCGCCAGTCCAGACTAGAAATGGTGCGTTCAGACACCAAGAAAAAATAACTGTGTGTTATGCGATGACGACATCCTTCAATCAAGGTTTCTTGTCGAATTCGAGTATGTAGTTGTAAATTTGGCTCAGATTGTTGATGTCCGACTTTGAGTTCATGACACTGCCACCCCCACTAACAAAACACATCTCGAGGAAAAAACGTTTGGACCATGAATTTTCAGTGGCCAAGATTTTGGTAGTATTGTACGACATATTATGCCCCGTTGTATGCACATGGTTGGCCAGCGCGCACCTACCAGGCCTCAACCTAGCATCGCTCTTATGTAGTGTTATTCTATTTTTGACAGTTTGGGACGTCTGTCCTATGTGGGCCAACTCGCAATTATGGCACTGAATTTGGTATATGATTCCATGTCTCAACATGGGAGGGACTCTATCCTTGATCCTAGAGAATAAAAATCTGTTCGTAAGCACATTTTATTGTGCGATTTTGATGTTTTCAATTCCATGAAACATATTGGAAAGTTTATTGGAGAGATGATCTACCTATGGTAACTTAGTGTAACGAACCAGCATGTCCTCAGGGGCCCAGACATGGCTCTTCGGGGCAACGGCGAACTGTATAGGAGTTTATTCAAAAAATATCTGTTGTATCCATTGTCTTGAAGTATGTGGAAGACGACTGTGCATATAAGATTCTTCATGTAATTGCCTTTTAATTCATTTAGTCCCAAGCTCTCAAAACAATTTCTTATATATATATATATATATATATATATATATATATATATAATATATATATATATATATATTATATATATATATATATATATATATATATATATATATATATATATATATATATATATATATATATATTTATATAATAAATATTATATATATATATATATTATATATATATATATATAAAATATATATATATTATATATATATATAAATATATATATATATATATAAATATATATATATATATATATATATATATATATATATATATATATATATATATATATAAACGGAGTTAACAAACACGAGTTCAATTATGGAGAAACTAAAATACTGACTATTTAACTCAACCAAAAGAATATAGAATTATGGGTATACATATACAACATAAATTTGAGACATAAAACAACTGATTCAGTTTTTGTTACCTCTATTGACAAGAACAACAGGATAATAATATGAGGAAGTAATCCAGGCAATACCAACGACGAACAACTCACATTAACATATACAAAATAAAAATTTCCAGACTTAGGTAGATATTATCATCGAATACTTTAATGTGTGCAAATAATGTTAAATTTTAAATGTCTTATTACATTTTATAGTATTAAAACTCCGTATTATTCTACTGATGAAGGATATGCGCCTCTGAATTGCCAAGAAAATATATATATATATATATATATATATATATATATATATATATATATATATATATATATATATATATATATATATATATATATATATATTGTAACCACTCTCCCTTTTTATATGCCCGAGCTAGCCGAGAGAAATTAAGGAATTTACTACTTTCTTATCATTTAAAAGAGACTTATCTGATCATTTATTTAATCTTCTATCGACGTTTTATCAATTATAATCTAGGTGGATTGTACTCTGTTGATTGCCAATTCTTGTCCCCAAGCTTGGAAGTTTTCTTCCCTGGTTATTTTGTGGTTCTAGCTGAGGTTATATTGTAGCTTCAGTTTAATTTTCTTTATAGCTCCAGCCAAGGTTTCTTTAGCTCCAGCCAAGGTTTCTTTAGCTCCAGCCAAGGTTTCCTTAGCTCCAGCCAAGGTGACTAAAATAATTCGGGGCAAATCAACATACTATCTCAAACTTAAAATCTTCCAAGAGTCTCCGTAGGGTATCGATGGCCAATTCAAATTAACATTTATATTGATCTCAAGCAAAGATGCTAAGAAAGACAGTATATGTTCCAACATTGAACTGAACATAAGATTTGACCACGTGAAATTTGCCATCGTTAGCCTACAAAAATCTTGTGTGAAATTGAAAGAGTAAAATAAGCAAATAAATTAAAACATTTTGAATTTGGAAATGTAGGATGGTTATTTCAATATTGAAAGATAAATAATTTAATATAGATAAATGAAAAAAAGTGAAATGGCGGAATATGAAAAAAAAATCAACTCAGATTTTCAAGATAATGCATTTATACAAACAATTAGATTTCTTCCCATAAGTCACCGTCTATCAGACGCCACAGATACATAATAATTTTAATATACTGAATATTCGCTCTATAGATATTGAATATAATTTCACTCTTAACGATGTTGCTTCTTCAACAGCTATTGGCCAAAAGAGGAAGATGTTTCACGTGCAAATTTGACGCTATATCGATATTCTCGTCGTACGCAAGTCATTCCCAACTGGACGAGTCTATTATTCATAGGTGAAAGAAAAGTGAGGTATCATTTGATAGCGTGAACCACGGTATTTCGATCAAAAATTCAGTGGCGGCGGTTAAGCGGAGAATTTACACGTTACAATATATATATATATATATATATATATATATATATATATATATATATATATATAATATATATATATATATATTATATATATACATTATATATGTTCAGAAAGATTTTCCGCGGTCGAAAGTATTTGAAAAACTTGGTTCTCGGGATGAACCGCGTAAAAGATTTGAAAAATCTCGACGTTTCGGCTCCTTTTGCGAAGCCATCTTCAGGAGAATTACAAGGGAAAATATTTCAGATACGTGGCCTCAATCTGCCTACTCCACGAATCGAATTAGGAGGAATCGGAAATTAATACGATTGCGTGGCTCTCAAACTGCCTACTCCACCAACCGTACGCTGCTTCCTGTCAACTCTGAAGTCTCAACCTGCCTACTCTTCAGAGTCAACTGACGGGCCGATCGTCCGCGTGGCCGTATTTATAGGGAAGCGGGCGGCGGTACTCTATTGACCGTAGTTATTGACGTAGTTATTGACGTAGTATTGACGTCAATGGGCGGTATTCACGCACGGTATCAGTGCGGGATGCGCACTCATCCGATTGGGTGTGACACGGCGGAACCACTGAGAAGCGGCTTCCATGCTGATGGGAAGTCTGTGACTGTCATCTCTGGTGGTTCAAACAATTTGGACGTTTTTCTATTTCTACAGCTTCACGAAATATTCGGCGATTTGAATGATCGGACGGGAGCAATAGTTCTTGTATTGGGGAAATCGATAATGTGGCCTGTTTGGGTGTGATGTTGGGAAAGGGGCGTTGCGTGATATCTGAATGTCTTTACTTGAAAGTGAATGTTCCTTGGCACGGACCTGAATTCGTCCCGGTTCGTTTGTCCTATATAAGAACGAGGACAATTGGAACAGGGAATCTCATAAACACCGTGATTTTCGTTAGGATTTTATCTTTGACGGATCTGATTAGATGGGAGAGTTTTTTGTTGGGTGGTGAATATTGTTTTGATGTGTGTGTTTTTGAGAGATCTTGCGATCTTATCTGTTACTCCTTTGAGGTAAGGAAGGAATAATTTAGGTGTAGATTCTTGGTCAGTGGGATTGGAACGTGGTAGAGGTGGGGTGATGTTTGTGTGTTTGCTTATGTTCTTGTTGATTTGATATGTGTTGTAACCGTTCTGTAATAATATATGTTTTACAATCAGAACTCAAGACTCTAAAACATATATTATTACAGAACGGTTACAACACATATCAAATCAACAAGAACATACGCAAACACACAAACATCACCCCACCTCTACCACGATCCAATCCCACTGACCCAGAATCTACACCTACATTATACCTTCCTTACATCAAAGCGAGTAACAGATAAGATCGCAAGATCTTCAAAAACACAAACATCAAAACAATATTCACCACCCAACAAAAACTCTCCCATCTAATCAGATCCGTCAAAGATAAAAATTCCTAACGAAAAATCACGGTGTTTATGAGATTCCCTGTTCCAATTGTCCTCGTTCTTATATAGGACAAACGAACCGACGAAATTCAGGTCCGTGCCAAGGAACATTCACTTTCAGTAAGACATTCAGATATCACCAACGCCCTTTCCCAACATCACAACCCAAACAGGCGCCACATTATCGATTTCCCCAATTACAAGACAACTATTCTCCCGTTCCGATCATTCAAATCCGAATATTTCGTGAAAGCTGTAGAAATAGAAAAAAAACGTCCAAATTGTTTGAACACCAGCAGATGACAGTCACAGACTCCCATCAGCATGGAAGCCGCTTCTCAGTGGTCGCCGGTGTCACACCCAATCGGAGTGCATCCCGCACTGATACCCGTGCCGTGAATACCCCATTGACGTCAATACTACGTCAATAACTACGTCAATAAACTACGTCAATAGAGTACCCGCCCCCCTTCCCTATAAATACGGCCCAGCGACGATCGGCCGTCAGTTGACTCTGAAGAGTAGGCAGGTTGAGACTTCAGAGTTGACAGGAAGCAGTACGTTGCGTGGAGTAGGCAGTTTGAGACCACGCAATCGTATTGTATTTCCATTCCTCTAATCGATTCGTGGAGTAGGCAGATTGAGGCCACGCTATCTGAATTATTATTCCCTTGTAATTCTCCTGAAGATGGCTTCGCAAAAAGGAAGCCGAAACGTCGAGATTTTTTCAAATCTTTTACGCGGTTCATCCCGAGAACCAAGTTTTTCAAATACATTTATATATATATATATATATATATATATATATATATATATATATATATATATATATATATATATATATATATATATATATATATATATATATATATATATATATATATTTATATATATATATATATATATATATATATATATATACATATATGTGAATAAAACTACAGTAGATTAGGACTTTCACTACATTTTGTAATTCTTTTAATTATTTATATTTAATTATTATTTTTCCAAATTCAGTGACTTTCCCGGATGGATGAGTACTCCATATACTAACTTTCACAACAAGTATATTATTCAAATATAGAGAGGGAATAGGTAATACAACCGTAGAATGGGAAAACCCAAACTTGAAATATTCCAAAGAATATATAATAACATTGTTGACAATGAATAATGAAAGCGGGCAAAACCCAACAATTACTAAGATTGAAAATTTCATCTTGAATAAATTTAACAGAGGTGAATTATTCATATCTAATTGATCATCAAAAACAAGATATTGGAAATTTTCCTACTGTTGATTTTTCAAGGGCTTCTAATAAATTAACTTTATAACCTTTCTTTTCTGTCTGTATTATTTCTAATTCGCGTAATTGAAACTATAGTTATGTTCTAGGAGGTATGACACATAAGACGAATTGGTTTTATCTTTGTTGTGGCTTGTGTTATATTTAGATAATCTTATACTAAAATTTGTGCGGGTTTAAACAATATATACTTTAGGTAGGGTATGAACCACAAAGTTAGCTTATAGATACCTTACTTATTTTGGGATGTAGTTTTATTTTTAAATTTTTAAGCTGTGGTATTCTGAATGATATTCTTAAATTTAAATTAGGGAGAGTTGAAATTTTAAGAGTTGGGTTACCTGTATATGTTAATAATTTAAAGTTTTACAGCACTACCTGCTACTTTGACACACTTGAAAAATATCCATATTATACAATCTGTTTAAAAATATATTATCTATAATTTCTGGAGAATATCTTTTGTTTGTGCAATTGGTTTTATAATTTGTAATTCTTGTATGTTATTCTCTTATAATTAGGGTATACTTATGAGCTTAGGTATCATTTTATTTTATACTGTCAATTTATATTGGTAATGATGTAAGGACTAATTGTGTGTCGTGAAGTCTATGATAACGTTTTTATCATCTCGTTGAACTTTTGCACATTGACATCATTAATCCTAAGTCTTCCTGATATCGGAGTTCAGCAACATATCCTATTCTTTCAAATTTGCTAATCACATTAAGGTACGTTTTTTTCGGCAGGGTCCGTCTCTTAAATACAGCAGTACAATTCCATCCGCACTCGTAATTATAAGATTATACTAAACTAATTATTTCTTATAAATCCATTATTCAAATTTAAATCAGTTCAATGTACGTTTACGAAGGTTTTATTTTGAAGATTGCAATGATTATGTTTCACACTTATAAGTCTAAGTTCAATTTGAAAAAATATTATTGGAACTAAGTTCCTTACGGCAGGCTTGGAGGAGATAGGAATTTTGCTGCGCTACCAGACTGAAGAATATGTGAGACTAACACCGTTACGAAAGTGACGACAAACAAGCGAATATTGTATAATACCTCTCTCTTTCTCCATCTTTATTTCCGTTCTCTCATCCTTTCTCTATCTGATCCCACTCCGCCACGCCAATCGCCAATTCATAGTCTATACTCATGAATTCATGTACAAGCAATGCGAAAGCGTCATGAGCCGTCGCAGGACGCCTGACAGATGTGAAAGATATAAGTTAATATGCATTGTATAAGTTATATGTATAAAAGAACAGATTACGAAAGGAATCAGATATGGTATAATGAAAAAATTAAGCTTTACAAATTTGTTCTATAAAATAATGACTACGTATAGTAGGTTTATATACCATTATATAGCGTGGTGATACATTACATTTTCGTTATATGCACTCTTTTTTCTCTTTATTCTACATTGTATCGACGGCCTAGTGGCCTGAGTACTGAACACTGGTATCGTATTACTGGGTTCGAATATCCCAGGGGTGATAAGCATTTTTCATTTATTTATAAACAATCTCGTTGCAGCTCTTGGCCCCACATTTCAATATTAATTATTTCAACTTGGATTAGTATAAGTTATCACTTCACTTTCTTCAAGCGTCCAGAGACGCACATATTTCATTTTTGCAAATTGTGTTGCTTCTATATTATCCGAATGAACTTCGTTTCTACCTGGTTATCCCATGACACCGTTTCTTTTTTTCGTAATATGATTACTATTGCCGATATAATTCATTTACTCGATTATAAAGGATCTGTGGATTACAATCTCTTCAGGAACTTCAGTGTAAACACGGTATTTGGCAATAACATGGACACTCTTCCGCGGAAAGGCGTATTAATAGTAGAGAATGTAGTGGCCGTAGAGATATTCCTCGAGTTCTCATCGATCAGATAATTAAAAGCGCGTTATTTCTTTGATTTATGTTGGCAGCTTCTATATAATACGTTGAAAAAAGGGCCTGGCCCTTCGCGCCGAGGAAGAGGAGACTCATGTTTATTAATGGACCGCAAACAGTCGTTTGTCAACTGGATGAATTTATTAATTATGTAATGCATGTTTTGCGATAACGTGAAGATCTCCGCTGTAGTTAATCTTTGTATCACTGTATAATGAAACTAGTCTTTTCGACATAAATGGAAACAGGATTGATCATTAGTCGTATTTTATCCTATAAAATACATACTATTACATTGTATCGAAGGAAAGCAGTCAGGTGCAGAAGTAGTTTTTTTTTCGTTAAAGACCTCCTAGACAAAGATTAAAAAAAAAAATTGTGTCATATATTTATATATATATATATATACATATATATATATATTATATATATATATATATATATATATATATTTTATATACACAGAACGAAAAACGTACGTAAATATAACGAATAATAAAACCATTGAATGATAATGTATTCGGACATCAAATTTTCAACCGATGGCTCGAGTTCATTGAATCAATGTATTATTATTGATTGCTTGATGTTCAAAGTGATTATATCAATCCCCGAGAGGCACTAATTTCATCACCTGGATTTCAGAACAAAGTACATTCTACCTAATGGACCACTATGTATCAGTCAATCAACATCCAGCATGATATTAATGTTTTCTGTACATCAACCGATCAACTGCAGTCATTGAATTAAGGAACTCAGGACATTGACTCAATAACCGATACATTAATTCTAAGCCATGCCGCACAATGACTTTCGAACATCGTTCAATGTTCGAAGAACGTTAATATAATGTAAAAACACATCGATTCTGAGCTCCTACAGGTTGCATCTTTTGTTTTCATAAATAAAATAGACTAGACTTATATATATATATATATATATATATATATATATATATATATATAATATATATATATAATATATATATATATATTATATAATATATAATATATATATATATATATATATATATATATATAAATAGATATATATATATATATATATATATAATATATATATATATATATATATATATATATATATATATATATATATAGTGACAGGTATATAATTGCAAATAGGGAAAAAATGTCTATATATTATTGCTAAATGATGCCCAAGCAATTATGATGGCACTGTCGAACGAGTTCGTTCCAAAGATAACTACAAACAGACACAAAAGATTCATTGAATTGGGAATAATATACAATTTATTCTTCAAATATTGACATAAGATATGTGTTTTACTGTATACAATATCCTGGATTGAGGTTTAAAAAAAAGTATTCAATAAACGACCAAAACATAATACTTTCTGGAGAAAAACTTAAATTGGAAACATAAATAATATTTGAACAACTATTAACAGCTCTTATAACATTGAAAACTTATATCTAATTCCCATCGAAGTATGTATACTCTCCTTGAATTTTTGTTATATCTTCATCCAAATCTGCGAACACAAAAGATTGAATTGAAGTTTTCTTCGAATTCAAAAAGTATATCCATTCGTCAATTTCTTGTGGTGTTTTTGCAAGATATAAAAATGGGTGCTGTGAGTGAAAATTTTTTGTTAAGCATTTTTCCAGTAATATCTTTCTTTACAACTCTGTTGGTGGCTGCCTCATCTCGCCCATCTGGAAATAAAAATATATTATGGTCGAAAATGAAAAAGGTGAATTCCAGATTTTAGAAAACTGATTTTCTTTTTCATTGGGACTCTACTTTTTAATGAAATAAGTATGTTATGAACTTCAAATATGATGTTCATGAAATATGTATCAAATTATTGTGAAGCTGTCATTTGATTTCATAACAAATGAAAAAACCTTGTGATTAAAACAACCATCTGACATAGAATAATAATATCAAGCTCTTTTTGAACTACTAACATTAGCATCACGGGGTGAACACCATTCACTGAAATATATAATCTACACAAGTAGATACTTACTTTTCTCGATATTTTCGATTTCCAATGGGCCTAGTAAAAACTGCAATGATTTTGGCACTTCTTTTTCACAGTTTTTGAGAAAAAAATTATCATTTTCGTTCTTCATGGTTGAGTCCATATCAATCTAGAAGTAAAGTTATAATAGTAAGTTGCAACTATAGCTATATTATATTGAATGTTATAGGTAATACATGAAATTATACAAGATTAAATTAAAAATCATGAAAAATATACTAGTTGACCATGGACAATTTAATATATTACATAAAGAGAACCGTCAAATTTTAGTAAATAGTAGATTTTTTGTAAATACAATTTTCTTTTCAGTAATTTACTGAATTCACAAGGGTATTTAGCAAAACAATGTATGAGCAAGTTCCATTATTGAGCATATCTATTTCTTATAGCAAAGTTCATACTAGTTCGCGAAATAATATAAAAATTGTTCAAAATGCAATATATTTATATATTTTGACTATAAGTGCTCGAAACACGCCATGTTTTTTCATTCTTTCGTCTCTTTCAACACTGTCCAGTGTAACTAAATGATGATTAAAGGTACATAGTATTGATCACTATGTAGCCATTATCTTGATGTATTTTTCACATTGCTCTGATGTAAATAACATTATAAAGATGACTTTTTTCATTAGATTCATGATTCAATTACATTCTCATAATGACATAGATTTCATTATAACAACAAAATCGTTGATTGATCAATCACAGAAATTCATTATTATCAATAAATTTTGGACATTGTCCTAATGAAAAATACGTTATGATAATAAATATGCGGTCAATCATTGGCAGTGATTGATATCAGGCTCATTATTATTTTCTGTGTATATATATATATACATATATATATATTTTTTTTTTCCTGCTACATATTAACATCTCCAGCGGCACCTATCGAGTCAAATGAGCTAAAATTTGGTACCTAGGATTGTTTTCGTTCCAGAACAAAACTATCAAAATTTGGGTGAATTTATGCAACCACCGACATTTTTACGTCGATATTTCCTGTTTTTTCGTGGTTTTTGAAAATTTTCCAAAGTTGAGGAAGTGCCTTTGGGTAATTTCGACCATTTTCCTCAGTCGCGCTGCCCCGCGCGGAGACTATTACGGTCGAATCGCATCTGTACACGATGCACTTAAGTTTATTTTTTAATTCATCTGTGAAGTAATTTTTATGTTAGTGATCAGGAATAGCTGTAAAATGTTTATTGAGACTAACAAACTTCTTTTATAGTTCTAATATTTTCATGATGTTTTGTTTTTCTTTGTTGTATTTTCCTCGTCAACAGTGAGGTGCGGGACCACGAATGTAGAGTGTATTTTTCTTGCTATATTTTCCATCTATCAGGATAATCTTGAGAGAACGTGGAGTAAGGATGTTTGGCCAAATGGGGCTCTTGTGTCTAGATATTTTTTATTCAACAAAGGAACACCTCAAGTATCGGAAAGTCTTCCTCAGGTACAGAAAATACCAGGGTAAATCATCCCTCTAGTTACGAAGATAATTCAAAAATTAGTGGTTACAAGCTTTTATCCCTTTTATTTTAAAATGTGCAGTGTTTGAGTACAGCGATGAATAAATTAAACTTATTAATGTTTGAGAATGAAGTGGATATTTTAGCGATTGCTGAACACTGGAAATCCTGTGATGAAATTACACAATATTATATACAGGAATGCAATTTAATTTAATTTAATTTCATATTCAATTAATGAGTTTGTAAATTTCTGTAATATTTGAAGCTATTTTTCTTTGTTTTGAATTGTCAAACTTTTTTCTTTATATTATATTTCAACTTGTTTCATTTGTATTGAGAATACCTATTGGAAAAGAAAATTGTATTGTACGAGGTCTGTACAGAAAAAATCTGACCACATTAGAAAAAATCAATGCGGCAGTATGTTGTGTACGCGTAGTCGCGTTCCGGTTACTTTTGGCGGGAGATTTGAACTATGGTCGGATGTTTTCCGTACAGACCTCGTATTGTGATATAGAAGTGGTTAAACAGGAACAAAGATTCAATATTTCACTGAAATAAATTTAATAAAGGAGAATTATTCATATTGATCATTCAATAAATTATTGGATCTATGAATAATATTGATTTCAGGGCTTCTAATAAATTTAGGTTATAGCCTTTCTTCTCCGTATGTAATATTTCGATTTAAGTTTTTTTGTGTTCGTCACGAAATATTCAGGTGGAAATTTTTATATAGGATAGCCTGTATATCAAATTCTCATGAAAAGTAATTTGACGATTTAAATTTATTGAAAGGATTTCCTGGTACAAATTATATATCATATATCATGGAAGTTCTCATATTAGGCCAGTCAGTTTAGACATTGAAAATTGAACAATAATTCCAAAAGTTTTGGAACTTTGGTCAACTGAATGCTACATAGAGAAAGGAACAAATTTCATTTTGCCATCTTTTCCGAAGTCCAGAACATTATTAAAATTGCAATTATATTGAATTTTGCCTTATGCTTGTGAAAAAAATTTCAAAAGTTCTGCAAGCTTGGAGTAGTATTAAACAAGGGCGCACCCAGGATTGAGTTTCGGGGGGGGGGCTGAATCAAAATTTACCTCCTTAAATTTAAATAGAAAACGCACATCCCGTATCCGGTAAATCACAATAGATCTTATGGTTGACTGATAGTGACCAGTGGGCTCATTTCATAGTAGTAGATGAGCTCATTTTACAATTATTATCTTAGTAATCTCAATTCTTTTGAATTACTCTTTTGAACCTCGAGGGAACATATTTTCAATCAAAATTAACGGTTTTCTCTAATAAACTGACCAAAAAAAATTCCAAAAGTACTGGCAAACTTGATAGATACTTCGGAAAAATATACCGAACAGTTGTATAAATTAGCAACCTTTTACGTTGACCGGAACATGTTTATTTATAATTTTTTCAATTCGTGGTCATTTTTCCGGGCATTTTTATCTCAACCATCGCTGTCATTAATAAACTAGTTTATTAAATAACTATTTTAATAGTGAATTTGAAATATTACATATAGGAAAGAAAGGGTATAAACTCAATTCATTAGGAGCTCTTGAAATCAATAGTATGAAAAAATGCAATAATTTGTTATATGACCAATCAGATATGAATAATTCACCGTTGTTGAATTTTTTCTAGAAGTAATATTGAATATTTTCTCCTGTTGTGTTTTTCCCAAGTCATTAACAGTTTGTACTTTCTACCTGCTAAGTGATTACGTTTAGATAATAATAATAATAACGATCTTTATTATATGTATACATACATACATACAAATGGCTATCGACCTTGGGTCCTTCAACTTCAGCCTGTTTAATGTACAATCATATTTTATTTCAAGTTAGTGCTTCAAGGAGAGTCTCTGTAGGGAATGTTCTTCTTGTATGGCCCTTGTTGTAAGTGGAGTGGAACAGTGGTAAAATATCTTCAATTTTGTCTAATCTTGTGTGGAACTTTTGATTCAGTTTGTGAAGTCTATTTTTGATTGGTTCTATGTTTGTTCTTGCGTATAGTAGCTCATTGGAGGGGTTGTGTAGTCTGTTTAGTGGATGTCTTATTCTAGTGATTGTACGTAGAGCTGATCTTTCTGCTACTTCTATGTTTTTAAGCGTTGATGATTTGCAGTTTGCGTAGATTGTATGTGTATACTCTATCAATTATTGTTTTATGTATTTTAACTGCGTTTTTAAGGCTTATCCCTCTGTTCCCGTATGTTAGGTGTCTGAAATGTTTTGCTCTATTTATTGCTTTTTTCTTTATTGACTGTGTGTGAAGCTTGAAATTTATTTTATTGTCAAACAAAATTCCCAGGTATTTCATAGAAGATGCTGGTGTTTTATTCATTCCGTTTATTGTTATTGTTGGTGAATTTTGTGTGATCCTATGGTTGTAAATAATGTATTGGCACTTATTAGGATTTGGTTTTAGGCGCCACTTTGAAAACCATGCGTTCGTTTTGTCCATGAGTTCTTGTATTTTGTTAGTACATTTCTGTAATGTTTTTTCATGTGATACTAGTAGGTTGTCATCTGCATATTGTGAGACATACTGATTTTGGTTGAATTCAGAGTATATATCGGAGCAGTATATATTATATAGTATCGGTGACAGAGGGGATCCTTGGGGTGTTCCTTGTTCTGGGGAGAAGTATTTGGATGTTGTATTGTGTATTTTTACTGTTAGTTGTCAGTTTTCTTTACGTTTAGATTTTCCCCATTCTTATTGTATATTCCCTTCCTTCATCGTTCAATATTATCGTTGTCAAAGTTAGTATGTAATATACATCTGAAGAACCACTGTGTCCGGCGAAACAATTGTCATGTTAACAAAATATAGCGAAAATGAAAACCTGTGTTTTATTCATAATATTATAATGGATTTTCATCAATATCGGCCCAATTAGTTTATTGCTATTTAGTTTCTCTAGAAACCCCCTCTGTTATGTTCCATTTTTCGTATACATGGTCTCGACATAATTACAAAAGTTTTGAAACTTGGTTGCAAATTTAGAAAACATCTATTCTGATACATTCGCAAATTTGCAACCTTGTACACGGTCCGGAACATCAAACAATTTGCAAAAATATAAAAATCCAAAAATCATATTTTTGCAACCAAGTTTCAAAACTTTTGTAATTATTTCGAGACCAGCTTGCCCGAAAAAATGACCACGAATTAAAAAAATTATAAATAAACATGTTCCAGTCAACGTAAAAGGTTGCAAATTTATACAATTGTTCGGTATATTTTTCCGAAGTATTTTTTAAGTTTGCAGAACTCTTGGAATTTTTTTTTGGTCAGTTTATCAAAGAAAAACCTTAATTTTGAATAAAAAAAAATGTTCCGTACCCTTAAATTGGTTGCAAATTTGATACGCGATATGAAATAATATATTTAATACTACTCCAAGTTTGCAGAACTTTCGAAATTTTTTTCACATGCATAAGGCAAAATTCAATATTATGGCAATGTTCCAGACTTCGGAAAAGGTTGCAAAATTTAATAGTTTGTTTTTATCTATTTCCCGACTCTACATCGAAGTTTGAAAACATTTGGAATTATTGTCAATTGATTATCTAAACTGACCTGCCTATATATTTCTCCAAAAATAATTTATCGATACCTGGCGTATATGCTCTGTTTTGTGTTTGGATCAAACAGACTATATGGAAACGCCTTATAGTGAAGCAGGTTACTGTCGCATTCGATGATACAACTTTAATGAAGCCATCTATTTTTTTTCACAACTTCAACGAATTTCGATGGTACAATAAACTCGTCTTTCACAGGACCCTCGACCGATGCAAGTGCAGCTCGGTGCATAAGATCACAGGGAGCCAGGGCGACGACTAAGTGGTATATAATACGTTTACTTTATGCCTACTTATAATCCATAGTTTATGCCTCATAACACAGTCCAATAAATACCCAATCACAATATTGAATATTACATATAACCGGGAGAGCTCGTAAACACGGACGCGAGATGGCAGGATCGGGAACAGCTAGAGTGCCCGCTGTTCCAATTAAATAAAATCTACGATCTTTTCGAGCTCTGTAAGCGGCTCAAGAGAGGAGAGAAAAAGAGCCTCTGGTCGTGGTCGTGTTCGCACGGAATGGTCGATTGTCAGTCGTTTTGTATAATGGGAGCGGTGCGTTCATAAATATCGACGCATTTGTGCCCACTTAATAAAAGAGCATTCAATGGGTGCTTCGCGAATAAAAATTATTTCGAATTCGGCGTGTCTAGAGCGTTTAACGGAATGTTTTATTTACGTGGATAAACTTTACCATATTCAGATATCCTAACATCTCTTAGGACTACTTCTTCAGAGTATTCTACTCAAAGGGAGTATATTTTTCTTCAAACATTAAATTATGAATCACTTCAGTAGTAAATACTTTCTTCATTCGTATAGATTCGTTGATGACGTCATTGTTTGCTATACTGGTACAGATAGACAATTGGATAATTTGTTTACGTATATTAATTCCATACACCCCCATATTAAATTTTCTCTAGAAACTGAAAAAGTAATTCTATTAATTACTTAGATTCAATTATAACCAGAAAAAGCACGAATTTTCAATATTTCATAAACCATCTCATACAGATATTACAATTCATAGCACATCACTACACCCAATTGCATCTAAATTAGCCGCTTATCATAGTAAGATTCATAGGCTTTTCGAAATTCCGTTGTACGAAGCTAATTTTCGAAAGAAATTGAATATAATTAAACAAATTTGAGTAAACAATGGTTATCCACCCAATATGATTGACAGTCTCATTCAGAAGAAAAAATACAAACTGGCAATTCCAGAAGTATACCCACTTACATCCGAGAAAAGTACAGTATTCAACAGTTTAACATACTTGAGAAAACCTTCGGAAAACCTGAAATTCTTTTTTCATAAACAAAATTCCAAATTTTCATATAAAACCAAAAATAGCATTGGAAAATTGATTAAAAACAACAAATCAAAAATTCATAGAGATGAACGTACTGGTGTTTATCGACTCAACTGTAACGATTGTGAAAAATTCTATATAGGACGTACAATTAGAAATTTCAAAACTCGAATACACGAACACCAACGTAGCTATATTAAGCAGAAAACTGATTCTGATTTTGCGTGCCATCTTAATCAAGAAAACCATACCTTCAATAACAATTATAATATATTACATATAGATGAACAGTTTCAGAGGTTGTTGGTCGGGATGATTATTAAAAAAACCAATTCAATGATTTGCCGACGTTTCGTTTATTTTTTTTCATAAACTTCGTTAAAAATATACGAAACGTCGGCAAATCATTGAATTGGTTTATTTAATAATCATCCCGACCAATAACCTTTGAAACTGTTCATCTATATATACTACATTGGTCGTTATCTCCACATCTATAATATATTACAGTTAGAAAATATTCTCCACAAAACTATCTGTTGGGAATCCCTATACATCAATAAAAAACCCTATTGAATAAAGTATAAACTTTAAAATAAAAACACTTGGCTTATATTTCAAAATATAAATAATATTTAGATACTGTATTTAGCAGTAATGAAAAGTCGACATGTTTCGAGTTATGAACTCTTTATCAAGACTGACTACAGGAGAGTATAACATCCTAATTTATAAAACAGACAAAAGCAAAGGTGATACCTGAAAATCAATTTGTTCGTTTACAAGGAGTAATTGACTATTATGGGCGGAACTTATTTCGAGAATTTCAAGAAGGTCAAGGCGTTTACCCTTGTTACCTGAATGTAACAATTTGGTTTTGTTGAAATCTAGGAAGTGATTGAATTTTATAGAATGTTCAGAGAAGCCAGTGGTATTTTTGTTTTGTAAAATTGACTTTTCATGTTCTTCAACACGAATATTTATATTCCTTCCTGTCTGTCCAATATAGAAAGCAGGACATTCGTCGCAAAATATTTTGTAAATACCACTGTTTTCTCCGATGTTAGATTTTTCTTTATTATTGACCAAGAATGACTTCAAGTTTCTTTTATTTGTACAAATTGTTTTAACGTTATGTTTCGATAGTCTGTTACAAATTTTGCTATTCAACTTAGGCACATAATTTATTGGGAAGTATTTTTGTTCTTCATTAATAGTTTGCGTGGGGTATATTGAATGCAACAGATACTTCATTCGTTTTTTCCCAATGAGCTTGTCGATAAGACTTTCATTGTAACCGTTATTGATGGCTAATAGTTTAATTGTATTAACTTCAGTTTGAAAATTTGTTTCCGATAATGGAATCGTGAACAACCTATGTATGAACGAATGAAAAGCACTGAGTTTTATTTTAATGTGTTGGTTACTGTCGCTGTGAATTAAAGTATCTGTGAAGGTTGGTTTTCTATAAATGTTGAAAGTAAGAGAATTCAAATTCCTAGCAATCAGAACGTCTAAGAAATTCAAGGTACCGTTTTCGTTTTTATGCAAATACTCTCTCAATACTCTCCTGTAGTCAGTCTTGATAATGAGTTCATAACTCGAAACATGTCGACTTTTCATTACTGCTAAATACAGTATGTTGTGAAACATAAGCCAAGTGTTTTTATTTTAAAGGCAGCTGAAAAAATTTTGATAGTTGCGTTCTGCCTAGAAAAAAATTCTAGATACCCAGATTTGTTTCATTAGGAGCCGCATCTGGAAGCGATGCACTGTATTGTAAAGCTACAGTTCCACCGGAGTATCATTGTGGAAAAATTTTGTTGCTGTTGCATGTTTCCAAAAAATGCTCTCAAATGTTCGTAAATGTTCCTTAAATTTCATTATGTTTCAGCAACAAATGTTAACTGTTTCTACTTGTCACCTTTCAATCTACGATTCCAGCGGAGGAACATTTTTGTTGCTGTTTCGTGTTACCGCAAAAATGTTCCTAAATGTTCCTTAAAATTTCTTCATTTTTCGGCAACAAATGCTGACTGTTCCTAATAGTCGCCGGTTTCCATTTTGAGAGGAAACTTGTTCCCTCACTGTACCAAACTGTTCCTTAAAATTTCTTTACGTTTCAGCAACAAATGTTGATTTTTTCTACTGATAATATGCAACTATTGACAATTTCAGTTGCTTCAGTGGAAACAAGAAATTCGTATGTTGCCATAAGTTTCTACCCCCAGCAACAAGGAGAAATATTCAGCAACAAAGTGTTCCTCCGGTGGAACTGTAGCTTTATGTAAGTATTATTTTGTTTGATGCACATTGGCTCGCGTATACTACTAGTGTATAGAGGTGAACACAGTATGAATATTAGTTTCAGTGAATCCCGTTAATAAAATTAACTATAAGTAGAAGTTATCCATACGGACAAGTTGAAAAATTGAATGCCCACCTAACATATACAATGGGATCGCTAATTCCTATCTATCTTTGAGCTCGTGCCGACTCATCTGAAGGACGGTAAGGCACGTGTCTGCGAGTCAGTCGCAACATTCGCCAACCGTTAACTGTTACCGAGAATACTTCAACACTTGATTGATTCTTCTGTCACAACAGCTGGCAACTTCTCAGACTGTATTCAAATTATACTCGCGTACTGTTACATGCTCCGTCACAATATGCATAATAATGACTGAAGTGTTTATTCTCTCCGACACAAACTATATTAATTGCCACATTTTAATGCTTGTTAGCCAAAATAGTTTCCCCCATGAATATTCAGTACGATATGCAATAAACAAGTATTTAACGCAATAGTCGTTAATTCTTTCACGTCATTTTTAAGGTTCTTAGAAGCTCACTAATAAGAAGCAGCACGTAACCGGAAAAATGAATAAAAACTACGTAATGAAGTCACTTCTGATTGCACCTGAATTTCATAGGTTTCAGGTCCGTTTCAAAAAGGTGTTGTTCGTGTTGTTTCATTTTAATAGGTATTTCGTGACAAAATGCTATTACACTGAAAAAATAATCCGTTGTGAATACCGAAAGATAACTATATTATACTAAGCGTTGTGGTCAAATAAGCGCCAATCACTACATTTATCAAATATTACCACTACAAAATAGTATGATCCAAACGATAATAAATACTGAAGCTTGAAGCATCAAGTACTTTTCCTGTTTGGTTATTATTTACCACTACAAACAAGTAACTCCCACTTGTCGATTTGTTCTTATTTATCGGTGCCATGGAATACTACATAAAAAAATAAGGGTATTACGTAGCATTTATATGACAATGTACACTACTACCTCTGTATTTTTGTCCATAAATCTATGGTTATTATTTATTTGCACTGATATATCAGAGATTTTTGCAGGTTCATTATAATTTCACTAAATGAGTATTTCATACGTACTATGTTGTTTTTCGGAAACAGAACCAATTGTAATTATGTAATAAAAGTAAGACAATGCTCACAGGCTGGTTTATTCAACTTTAGTAATCAATAAACAGGGTGTTTGGAAATTAATTCATTCGATACTCTGAAGTCCCGTCCCAAAGATTTAGAACTTCCCTCAAGGTTCATAATATTGTACTTTAGTCAGTTGCTTTCTACTTCAAATTGTTCATCTAATATTTCTGAAAAATACAAAAGACTAAATTTGTTACACAATTTTTCACAAATAAGGTGTTGACTTTTCTATATAGTTCTCTATGTATGAAATAACTGATAAAAAACAGTTCTCTCCACAAACTAATGGAGATAAGTACATAATAGGTAATAAAAACTACCTAATGATAATATTCTATGGAAATTATAACCAGGTGAGTATATTAGGTATTATGGGAGTACTTTTGGGACATTTGCAGGGAAATTATCGCTTTTCAATAATATGCAGTCAGTTATAAATTTAATATGGAAAAATGTAAATCATATGGGTATATACTTACATATATCTAGTTGATTAGGTTAATCAAATTTGAAAAAATTAGAGGGAGAGACCCACTATGTCAGACAAATCTACATGCGATCATAAATTCTGCCTTTAAGTAGCTACTGAAACCATTAGTGCCATTCCAAATTCGCTATGAAACAGAGTATGACTTACCGTTGATTACAGGTATTAAAATATCCAAATTCCATTGAATCAGTAAGCTTTCCATTTTAGGTATCAATTCGTAAACATTGAAATTCAACTTGAAACAGTAGTGCTAAATTAAAACAATGAGAATGGGTGCACAAATCACGAACGGCAATAAGGAAAACAATAATGATAAAAATGGCGACACATCGGAAGCTGGAGCGTCGCGTACTTGTTACTTCGGAATCTTTCTTCTTTTTTACTACTCTTTGTAGTGGTAAATCTTGAAATCACAAGAAGTAATCTCATAGGTGCTATTATTTGTAGTGGTAAATAGAACTATTAAATGAGTTATATTCACCCTGAACCTAATACCAATACAGAAAAGATATTTGACAATTACCTGTTATTGAACATTTCAACTGATGAAGTAGTCAATAATAATTGAAGCTATCATCATTTGGATGTGGTATGCAATATATTTGTCGTGATATTGAGCACTCATAAAAGTAGTATCACTGACATGTTAATTGTTCAATGAAACTAAATCGACATAACTATTCATTTAGTAAACAGAAAATCTTTTCTTTTTCTCAGTGTAGAATTGATTAACCTTTCAACTGTAATCTTGGTTATACGATATTTTTTTAACAACCTTTATATATGCTTTATAATCAATATTATTTCTTTTCAGAAATGCTAACCTTTGAGAATTTGGATATGTTTAATTATTCTTCACTGAAATGATATTCTGAAGCAGAGTACCTACATGCTCCACAGCGAAGAGGGTGGAACAATTTCTGATATTCGTGCCAAATAAGCCAAGATTATATGCTCAGTAATAAAATATTCATTCATCCATTTCGTGGACAAATTATAAAAGTTTTCCTGCCTAAACTTCAATTTTTCAGGCAATAACTTTGCTATAGCAGAGTTTGTATATGGGAAATTTCAAGAGGCATATTTTCAAATCCTTTATCAGTACTGCTTTTCACTATTGATTCTTTATTATGCTTCAATACTTATATTATATATATATATATATATATATATATATATATATATATATATATATATATATATATATATATATATATATGACAAAGTTTATGAGTTCTCGGCAAATAAAAAGGGCCAACTAACGAAGAATCACAATCACAAGTTGTGTCTATAGTCATCTTCTTTCTCTGAATTTTTGATTGTGTTTTTGCTCCAGGTGTTTCTTTGTCTAAAATTCATCGTGGTTTGTCTATCAAAAGTTTTGTTTTTCTGTTTCTTTGTTGATGTTCTTTAGTGTGGACTTCATATTTATATTATTCATACGACATCTATAACCTCTGTTTGTTTATCTAGGTGACACCTCTTACACGGAGACTTTGATCTATGGTTACTGTAATATTGGGAACCTGCTTGACATCTGTCATTTTATTGCTTTCGGTTACGTTGGAAGGTTATGTTGTTAATTTCGATTTTAGATTCAGCTTTTTTTTTTTGTTTCAATTTTTATTAAATACTATTTTGATGACTCTTATATTCAACATACACTGCATTTACTGTTATGGTTAATTTACATCCAGCCTAGTTAGTTGTAAGTTGTGAATATTGTTGATTTTTTATTATGTTTTAATATCATGTATATTTGTAGAGTCCTGAGGAAGGATATAATCTATATCCGAAATATAGACATTATTAACGAAATGGTTGTGATTCTTCGTTAGTTGGCCCTTTTTATTTGCCGAGAACTCATAAACTTTGTCATTTAAATTTTACGGCAATACTCCTTTTTCTATATATATATATATATATATATATATATATATATATATATATATATATATATATATATATATATATATATATATATATATATATATATATATATATATATATATATATATATATATATATATATATATATATATATATATATATATATATATATATATATATATATATATATATATATATATATATAGATATATATATATATATATATATATATATATATATATATATATATATATATATATATATATATATATATATATATATATATATATAAGCGGGACCCGTCGCGGCTTCGCCCGCGTATCCATATATGTATACGTATGAATTTATTAAGATATAGTTCATATTCGTAATTCGTAATTCGTAATAATACCAAAAATTTATTCCACCCCCGTTCAACCCCTGAATGATCGAATTTTAAAAAATGGAGAAAGTGGTTTTTCAAGATGATTATAAGGAACATTTTAGTGGCCGAATGAAATCGCTAAGTCGATTATTTTGCCAGAAATAGCCAATAAAAAACACAGACTCACTCCTTTTTCATCCCTAAATGATGGGATTTCAAAAAACTGAGAAACTACTTTCTAAAGTTAATTTTACTTAATATTCTCGTGAAAGAGCGGGATCACTAAGTCCGTTATTTTGCGAGATTCAGCCAAAAATAGCCAATATACGAAAAACACATTTCACCCTCTTTCAACCCCTAAATGATACAACATCAAAAAATGCAGAAAATGGATTTCTAATAAAATTATAAGGAACATTGGAGTGGAAGAACGGAATCGCTAAGTCGATTATTTTGCCGGAAATAGCCAATATAAAAAAAACAGACTTACTCCTTTTGCACCCCTAAATGATGGAATTTCAAAAAACTGAGAAACTACTTTCTAGAGTTAATTTTACTTAACATTTTCGTGAAAGAGCGGGATCGCTAAGTCCATTATTTTGTGAGAATCAGCCAAAAATAGCCAATATACGAAAAACACATTACATCCTCTTTCAACCCCTAAATGATACAACATCAAAAAATGCAGAAAACAGTTTTTTAATAAAATTATAAGGAACATTGTAGTGGAAGAACGGAATCGCTAAGTCGATTATTTTACCGGAAATAGCCAATATAAAAAAAACAGACTTACCCCTTTCGTACCCCTAAATGATGGAATTTCAAAAAACTGAGAAACTGCTTTCTAGAGTTAATTTTACTTAACATTTTAGTGGAAGAACGGGATCGCTAAGTCCATTATTTTGCGAGAAACATCAAAAAACACGTTTTACCCTTTTTCAACCCCTTAACGGCGGAATTTAAAAAAACCCCGTCTTAGTGAGAATCTACATGATCAGACTTAACTTCCCAACAAATTTCAGAAATTTAAAAAATATGGTTTTTGCTGTAGACTGGATTCAATTTTTTCGGCTTGTATTATATATATATAGATATATATATATATATATATATATATATATATATATATATATATATATATATATATATATATATATATATATATATATATATATATATATATATATATATATATATATATATATATATATATATATATATATATATATATATATATCTATATATTTAATACAACGTATAGAGTTCAGGTAAGCGGCATATTTTAACATTCTGAAATACTTTTCAATAAAGAGACAAAAATACTTACTGGACAAGTTATTGCGCAGTTGGTTCATAAGTAAGCTGAAATGATAAACTTTGATTTCTAATTTGTTGAACTAACAGAAGGAAAATTTGGTGAAAAAAATGAATGGTTAGTAGAATAGAATAGTGGAGACCTTCAGAAAGGGGTAATAAGGATTGAAAAATGTTGAAAACCGTATATAGTATTTTTGAGTTCATTGTTGAGATCGTCAGAGCTACTATCAGAAAGAATTTGTTTTTTTGACAAAAATCTTCATATTATGCCGAGACAGTAAATTGATGGTTCTAATATCTTTGGCCGAGGGCACTATGAGTTGTTATCTATATAGTGGGTAAGCCGCTATTCGTATTGGGGAACAATGTGAAATATGTCAATAAACTCCAGGTCAAATGAACTTCACTGAAGAGATCTAATAAGATCGGAACAGCTGTATGCAGATCTTGAGTCGGAGTGACTTTCCTATAATTCACTGTTGCGTTTTGAATGCACATTTCGTGTCATGGAATACCAATAACCAGCTCCCTTCTAAGATAGTTTGATAACTCTAAATTATTGAAAATTTATGTCATATATCCAATTTTATGTCTATATGAATGAATGAATATTAATACTATTATTACTACAACACCTCTAATGATGGTACACAACTTTTCACTAGAAAAATAGAACTTTATAAAGAAATGAAAACTAACTTTTCACACACATTTTGTAATGGTATTACAAAACATTAAATTTTTACAAACAGTTTAACATAACAGAGGAGTTCCTAGAGAAACTAAATAACAATTAGCAATTCATTCAGAGGTAGTAGTAGGTACATTGAACAGATTAAGGAGAGGAGAAGGGTTATATATATATATATATATATATATATATATATATATATATATATATATATATATATAGTGTGATCCACTTTTGATGGAAACATCCCTGTGAAAAAAAAGTTGTGAACCGATTGCAACCATTTTTTTTGATATGTCAAGTACTAAAAGATTTACCTGAGGATACAATAACAAATGTTTAATCTAATTTTCAGGGCATACTATGATATTTTTTCTTAGTCGAAATTAGGGATTTTTCATTAGCGATTTTTTTATTGAAATTACCACGCCACTGGATTCAGCGTGTTCCTAAATAGCTATGACTAAAATTTCATAAAAAAATATTTTTTCATAGCAAGTTATGAGAATTCAAAATTCGAAAACTCGCACTTTACAGTCACAAAAAAACCACCCAATATAAACAGATAGCCATAGAAATTTTTTTTTCATGATTTCAAGAATAAAGTGCATCAGATAAATACTCTACAAACCTATCCAGCACTTTTAAAGTGATCTCCCGAAAGGCGTATAATTTCAATATTCTCTCTTACGCGCAGTCATTTCATGGCAACTAAGATTTAAATTGAAAAATCTATTAGTTCTTAGTTTTAGTTGATTTGCGTGGAAACTTGAATGTAATTCCGTTCTTTTCCGTGAAAAAATTTGCGCTATTTTATTGTTGAAATCATAAAAAAATATTTCCATGGCTATCTGTTGATTTTGGGTGTTTTTTTTTGTGATTGTTAAGTGCGAGTTTTCGAATTTTGAGTTATCATAACTTTGTTATGAATGAATATTCTTGTATGAAATTTTGGTCATACCTATTTAGGGACACGCTGAATCCAGTGGCGCGGTAACATTTTCAATAAAAAAAATGGCTAATAAAAAAAACCGAATTTCGACTAAGAAAAAATATCGTAGTATGCCCTGAAAATTGGAATAAACATTTGAAATTCTGTTCCAAGGTAGACCTTTTAGTACATTTCAAAAAAAAGTGAGTACCACAGTGAAAAATTAAAATAAATCATTTTTGCTTAAATCATATTTATGTGAATGTATAAACTATATTCGACCAAAAAAAGTGGAATTACTCATTATAAAGTATGGCTGACAATCTTATTTCGTTCTATATATTTGATTACAATTTAACAGATCTCCTGACAATGCTCTATTGCAGTACACTAGAACCACATTATTTAAATCATCTTCTATTTCATTCAGTTTATCGATTGTACAAATCAATCGACCAGCATTAATCTTCAGCAGTTTATTAATCGTTGACCTCGACATCTCAAGTAGGCACTTTGGCGGCTCCGTAGTGACATTAACCCCGCAAAAAGAAGATGACGACTATGCAAATTCGCTGTCATTTTAGTAATGCAAGTCGATTCTGTTACAGATTTCGAGGTCGTAATGAAACTGTGATCGCTTCTGCATTCCTCATTGAAGATTAATCGACGACGTTCTTCAACTTGAGTGTTATTTATACTTGAATGAAAATATTTGATTTGAGATATAGTCAGGGACGTTCCCAGGGAGGGCTTAGGGGGTTTGAACCCCCTAAGAAATTTTGATTTGATTGAGAATATAATTGATTGAAAAATTTGTCAGGGTGAAATGAAAACAGAATTTGATCAGAACGAGTGGAGTACTGTAGGTCTCCTTTTACATCATTGGAATGAAGAACAAAATCAGCAGTATCGTATTGGGATCTGAAATGGAGGCGGAGCTTAGGTGATAACGTCAAAACATGGCGACTCAAAACCAACCATTAAAAATTGTAATCATTATGTTTCAGTATAATGATTCAAAAAAATTATTCTGTTATTTATAATTCTACTATACAGATTATATATACATGTTTTATGAATCTGTATACCTAATTCATTATATATATATATATATATATATATATATATATATATATATATATATATATATATATATATATATATATATATATATATATATATATATATATATATATATATATATATATATATATATATATATATATATATATATATATATATATAGATATGTATATATATATATATATATATATATACAAATACAATAACAAAAACAAATATATTTCGGTACATATCTGCACCATCTTCAAGGTCTGAAAAACCACATATATTAGAGTACAAATTCTATTTTTAACACAATTACTTACAGCTGTAGGATCAATAATTAAACATAACGAGCAAAACAACCAACATTCCTTGCTGTGTAAATATAACATCAAAATTTAAATTCAAAAAGTTATATAATTGATTATAATTGTTGTTGAGCTCACTTTTTGAATTTAAATTTTGATGTTATATTTACACAGCAAGGAATGTTGGTTGTTCTGCTCGTTATGTTTAATTATTGATCACATTAGCTGTAAGTAATTGTGACGTGTTAAAAAATAGGGTTTGTACTCTAATATATTTGTTTTTTCATAACCTGAAGATGGTGCAGATATGTACCGAAATATATAGGTTTTTGCTATTCTAGATCTAACTTTTTTGCCCTGCCTACAACACTTAAATTGATCCTATCTGATATATATATATATATATATATATATATATATATATATATATATATATATATATATATATATATATATATATATATATATCTATATAATCTTTCGATAATTATTAGCAATAACAGGCTTGTTGAATCTCAAAAAACTCGATTTTATTAAAAAGTTGACGTTTCGTCACGACATTCGTGGCTTTATCAAAACTTTTGAAAAAATTGAAATATCTTTGACATTTATTGATTTGAAAAAATTTGAATAGAAAAATGCTACTATGTCTCACTAAAATTTTTTTCGGCTGTGGTCGTTCTTTGTTATTTATTACGTGCTATTCAGTCCAATATTAACATTCAAATCTGTTATTATTAGATGGTAAGGGAAACCACAGAAACCTTTACCCACGTAATGTTCGAAATAGGTTCAAATTATTTTGATTTTGAAAAGTCAAAGAATAGGGTACTATTTATCTTGTTTTCAAAAATTTCTCATTGCGGCTGTGGACGTCTTCAGTTATTAATTACGTGCTATTTAGTCCAATATCAACAGACAGGTCTGTTGATATTAGATGGGAAGGGAACCACAGAAACCTTTACCCACGTAATGTACAAAATAGGTTTAAAATATTTGATTGTTGTCTTTAAAAAGACATTACTTGTAATTTTGGAGATCACATGTTCTAGACTATACTTTCTTTTTAGAAAAATTGAAAATTCTAGATGTTTAGATTTTGTCTAAGAAGATGAGTTGTTATGGTTAGAGTTTGTTTGTTTTGATTTATGTTGTTTCTTAGAAAAATTAAAGAATTAAATCTGCGTATATTGAACTCAAATGTTTGATATCTGTTCTATCATTTACGACTTTATTTAAATTTTTTTGAATATGTAACATTTCTAAAATTTCTCTGCGTTTTTGATCTTTTTCTATTTCTAAAACTTTCGTGCTATTAAAGTTGAAAGTATGATTCTCATTGTTTTTATGTTTTTTTAGTGCTGTGGTTTGTGTTCTGGTATATTTGTGTGCTTTTAGTCTTTCTTCTAAATTTTGAAAAGTTTGTCCTATATATGATTTATTACAATTATTACAGAACTGAATATTCAGTTCTTAACTCAATCTGCCCGATGATGGTCTAGTGACCGAAATTGCAATCGCAGTGTTATATTTTTCAAAATATTTTGTGATAATAAACGTAGTAAAATCAAATTTAGTTTTGTTAATCATGTTAAATTATCACGTAGTAACGACGGATTCCATCAACTATTTAAATAGAAAAAGATCAAAAACGCAGATAAATTTTAGAAATGTTACATATTCAAAAAAATTTAAATAAAGTCGTAAATGATAGAACAGATATGTAACATTTGAGTTCAATATACGCAGATTTAATTCTTTAATTTTTCTAAGAAACAACATAAATCAAAACAAACAAACTCTAACCATAACAACTCATCTTCTTAGACAAAATCTAAACATCTAGAATTTTCAATTTTTCTAAAAAGAAAGTATAGTCTAGAACATGTGATCTCCAAAATTACAAGTAATGTCTTTTTAAAGACAACAATTATCATTGCTACTATTAACGGAAAACTCAGCTGTTAGTATTATCATCATTATCTTTATTGATATTATTATATCAACCGAATATCACTAAGGTATGGACCAAAATTCAACATTGCAACTCCGAGTAAATTCCATTCATGAGGCGTGCAACAAAACGACCATTAGCCCATGACAAATTCTCGTCCAGTTCGGTAGAATTACACCGCGGGTGTTAAAAACCGACCGAACACAACGCTCTCGGCTTCAGCGCTTGTGGCTGGACATGTAATTTTTCTCAATCGTTATTTATTAAGACCATATGAAATTGTATAACATGTTCCAGGGGATTAGGGAGAGTGTGGGAGTCGTCGGTATGTATTGATAAATAATCGTTACATTCTGTGTATGACTGAGGTGAACATGTTGGTTTAACATGTTAATAAAGCACGGCGGCCATCTGACGGCTTCGTTTCCGGCAACCAGATCATATCGGTGGGAAAATGCCGATAAGAAACGGCTGAGGATCAGATCTACCCATATTTTCTGACTTAAGTGTACGAGAATGTTGGAAATTATTAACGTTGTTATATTTGCGTTACATGATGGAATGTATTGCCGTCAATATAATGGTAAGAAATATATTATGTTGAGAAAACTATTCATAAATTTTCATCATATTCATCGCCCTTGCAAAAATGTAGTTTTCACGAGAAATATTATTGAACACCTTCGATAACACATGAAAAAACTAGGAGAGTGGTTCCAAAAATGGCCACTTAAAATTAATTTAACTAAATCGGTTCAAGTAACGTTTACCAACTGCACCAAAAAGAGTATATGTCCTCCTGCCAGCCTTAAAGCAAAGTTATTGGTTCTTACGATACCAACGAGACAAGATTTTGATAAAGTATTGAGCGGTGTGAATAAAAACGAGTAGGACAAGTAAATACTTGAACATATCAAAATAACAAGTAAACGTCAAAATTGAAGTGAATAAAACAAGTATTTACTCTTACTCGCGAGTAAATACTTGAGAGGCTAGTAAAACCCGGAAAAATGCCAATTTTGGTGTGAATAAACGCAAGTAAATACTTCTGTAGCAAGTAAATACTCGTCTATTCGCAAGTCAACCCGACCCCAGACTTGCAGTCGTACTTGTACACGAATGGCTGCATTTATGAACCTGCGTGGTGTGAAACGTTATAGAGACCGGCGTGATATAAGTCCCGATCTATCTAAGGGACTATTACGGTTTGAGAGCGAAAACGTAGATTTTCTCACTTCGCACTTTCTTGATGAAAACACTGATGCAAGGGGTGGAGGATTAACTGCACGGAAAAAGATGGAAATTTTTCTGAGATACGTTAGTGATCCAGGATTCCAAAGTGGTGTTGCCAACGACATGGGGGTTGAAAGAAGTACCGTCAGCAGAACATTTTCAAGTGTATTGGATAAAATAGTGTCGAAGTCTGAAGATTGGATTAAATTTCCACGCACTATTGAAGATATGGATCAGGCCAAGGCAGATTGGGCTTCAAAATTTCGCATTCCGACTGTCATTGGTGCTATAGATTGCACTCACGTGCATATTATGAAACCTTCGGAATTCGGCGACGAGTATGTGAACAGAAAAGGAAAAACAACAATAAACATTCAGATGACTTGTGACGCTAATGAAAAAATTACAAGTGTGGACGCTCAATGGCCAGGGAGTGTACATGATGGCAGGATTTGGCGAGTGAGTGGAATTCAGGACGTGGTGCGCCGATATGATGGTGATGTTTGTCTCCTTGGTGATAGCGGATATGGAATTACTCCTTGGTTACTGACTCCTTTTGACGAACCAAGAAATGCTCGTGAGCGGAATTACAATTCGACCCATGCTCAGGAAAGAGTAATAATTGAACGAGTTTTTGGCCAGATGAAACGTCGTTTTCCCATACTCTCGAGCCAAGTTAGAATAGCAGTCAAAAATGTTCCCAATTTAGTAATAAGTTGTGCAGTGCTTCACAATGTAGCAAAACATTTGAATGATCCTTGGGAAGTGGAAGGCGGAATCGAAAATGGTGTGGCTGAAGAAAATGTACCTCTATATAATTTAGATCGGAATGAAGTTATAAATAGACGACATGGTCAGCAAAAACGATTAGAAATTAGTAATAATCTGATGATGTAAATACACATTTTTGACATGGAAATAAATTTAATCCTATTTCCTTTACTCCAATTGCAATCGCATATGTGAAAAAATAAAATAAAAAAGTAATATAAATTTCAATTCTAATTTAATAATATTAAATTTTATACAATTTATCTCAACAACAAAAATTATTTTAAGACATTGTCTTCTTCAACCACAACGCGTTGTTCAACGGACTCCGTTCGTCTGTGTTGTGCAGCTCTTAGGTTCAACTCCGTTATCATCAGTTGTTCACGTTCAGCCTGAAGTCTTGTTAGCTTAATTTGTTCAAGTAATAATAAACGCTGCAGCTCACTAGTTGTCAACTTTGACGTCTCTTCAGTTTCAGCTGAGAGTTTCAATTTCTTATCTTTTTTCAACTTCGTCGCATCGCTCTTACGTATGCAAGTCACTGGTGTGATGGGCTGGTTTGATGCTAACATGTCAACGGGGTCATCTTCGTCTTCCCTATTCTCATTCTCCTCATTGAGTTCAGACGTAGAACTTGCTCCCAATCCAACGCATGAAGCCCCAGGTATTTTGCAATAAACTGGGTTCTCGTTTGAATCGCAAACAAGTAAACTCGACGCTTTATTCACATCGGTTTACTTGGAGTTTTAAAACTTGTTACACTTTACTTGTAAGTAAATACTCGTCGTACTCGTTTTTATTCACACCGCTCGTATCGTTCGAGAGTCTCGTGAAAGTATCGAAATCTCATCATGCATAATCTCATTGTTTCAGTGCAATAAGGAATTCTTCAATACTTGCTATAATGTAAAAGTCAGAAGAAAAGATTACAATTGTATTTGAGAGTAATACATCGGAAAAATAAAAACTTAATATTATTTAATAATAATACTACTGATAATATTAATAATTCTTTATTTCTTCAAGACACAAAAACTGTATAGAAGAAAAAGACAAAACAGAAGAACAAGAGGGGAAAAAATAAATACATCAAAATACAGAAAAGAATACACAACCATATACATACTTGACAATCAAAACAAATAATCTTTTGCTTAATAATAACAATTTTCTGCCAAGAAATGCTTCAACTTTCTTTTGAATATTTTAGCAATTTTTCAAATCCGTTGGAAGAGTATTAAACATTCTAGGAGCCATATAATTTGGTGATTTATAAGTGAACTGATATTTAGCAACTGGTTCAAAATAGTTTTCTTTCTGACGAGTGTGTAAATTATGCTTGTTTTAATTTTTTTCAAATTTAGATTAATTGCCTGTGAAAACATGTACACATAATTGATATATCACAAGGGAAGCCAGAGTTAATATTTTCAGATCTTTGAATGTAGGTCTGCATGATCTACGATTTGAAAGGCCAATCATGGAGCGTAAAACTCTTTTTTGAGCATTAAAAACATCTCCAGCTGAAACAGATAAGCCCCAGAAGACAATTCCATACTTTCAACTTGGGCGTAGTAGAGCTGCAACAACTGATCAACAGTCAGGACACGTCGCAGATTTCGCAACTGAAAAGAAATTGAATTCAACCTAGAAACTAGGTAACTAGGACAGTGTTAATAATAATAATAATAATAATAATAATAATAATAATAATAATAATAATAATAATAATAATAATAATAATAATAATAATAATAATAAGGCCTTTATTTCCTACAGGTAAAAAGAAAACCCAGTTACAGGAAAAATTCTTAAATAACTAAATAAAAATTAACAGAAGCGGCTTCAAAAATATTAGTATTACAATAACTAAAATTAACTTTTAAAAAAATGAAATGACAGAAAAAAGAAAGAAAAAAAAATTACTTTAAGATATTAATACAATTATAACTTGAGAAACGATAAGAACTCAATATCACTTATGTCTATCTATCCAGATACTCCAAAAAAACTCGACTTATGGCTGAAAACGTATCAAAGTTCACATCGCAACTATCAGAAACCTCATTGAATAATGAACACATGTATCTAATAGGCGATTGTACAAGAGAATTGGTTCTTGGAGTGGCCAAGAAAAATAGTTCATTACATCTTGAGCACAGCCTAGGCACCGGAAATTTCACCATAGCTAGACGAGCGGGACAGTCAATACAGCCGTGTAATAGTTTATTATAAGAATTTCAAAGAGAGAAGTTTTCTGGTGACTTCAAGCGATTTAACCCCAAACCTGTTCAATAAGTTATCCTGATCAAAACCTCTTGAAGGGTAAACACCATCCTCTCTCCACACCAGATACTTAAGGAACCTCCGCTGCACTGACTCCAAATGATACTTGTGAACATTGTAGATAGGACGCCAAATCATACAACCGAAATTTAATCTGCTCTTCACTAAAGAATTGAACAACTGCAATAGAGTTCCCTTATCATGAAAGTGATTGGCATTGCGCACAATGAAACCATAGGTTTTAAATGCAGCCGAGAGCGTAGCACTTATATGAGGGACAAACGTGAAACGTTGATCAAACAAAATACCAAGATCACGAATCTCAGATACCCTAGCCAAAATGCATTTTTCAACATTATAATCGAAAGTGAATAATATTTTTCCTCCTGGTATATGTCACAACATTACACTTAAGCAACATTAAGGTTCAGCTGATTTGAAACGCACCACTCAGACACATCATTCAGTCCCTCCTGCAGTCTCATGCAGTCCTCAATAGTGTTGATTTCTCCATATATTTTCAGATCGTCAGCGTACATGAGATTATGACCCTTGATGCAATCCAGCAGATCATTCACAAAGAGAAGAAGAAGAAGGGGGCCATTTTAGAACCCTGTGGTATGCCTGATACTGCCGTGAACTGAAATGACAGATCACCCTCAAATTCCACAAAATTACACCGATTATGCAGAGCTACCAAACTGCTAGAGAAGCTAGATTTAGTTTTTAGCTTCCATAATAACTTTTGGTGACATACTCGGTCGAATGCCTTCGTAAATCAGTATATATAATATCCACTTGAGAACCATCATCCAAAGCTCTCCAAGACAAATTGCGACATGGTAACTAGATTCGTCATACACGATCTGCCGGACATAAATCCATGTTGCCCAAGTCCTATTTGCTTCTTAACTGTTGGATAGATATTGTTAAACAAAATAATCTCAAATAATTTGGAGAAATTAGAAAGAATTGATTAGGGTCTGTAATTACTGATAAACATTGGATCACCCTTCTTCAGCACAGGTACAATTTTGGCAATTTTCCAAACCTCAGGAAATATGCTTGTTTTTACAATTAAATTAAAAATATGACACAATGGTGTAGAACAATACACGAATGCAATCTTTCACTATGAAACTTGGAATACCATCTGGACCAGCTGTGTTTTTTGCATTCAACCTTCTAGCAGCAAACCAAAATATCTTTTTCTGTAATATTACTAACATGGAACATTATCTGATCAACACTCACACTATCATCCGGTAAGTCCACGACATTCCGGATCAGTATAAACAGATCTGAAGTATGTTGCCAAGGCATCAACTATTTCTCTAGGTTTGCTATACGCCCTTCACCATCCGTCATTACACCTGGCAAACGTGAGTTGCCCTTCTTATTCCGGAGAAATGACCAGAACTCTGGTGGATTACTTTTTATATTAGCTTCCGATTTATTTGGAAAAAAATTCTTGTAAGCATACTTGATCTCAGTTTTAACTTTATTACGTATTGTCTTGAATCTTTCATGATTAATAGTGGTTGGCATCCTCCTAAACCTTTTGAAAGCCCTTTCTTTAGTGTATATATATAGTTTATCAATTTAGGTGTATACCAACTTGGAAAACGCCTTTTCCGATTCAATTATAAGGAACAGATTGCTCAAATATACTATTAATAATATCGTAAAACTTGATACACGCAACTTCTGCATTATCGTTAACATCAGAAACCAGAGACCAATCAGCATCAAGGATCAATTCATACATAAGTGGAAAATTAGCCTTCCTGAAGTTAAATTCGTTTGATGGAGATCGGTGCACTCCAAAGTTGCTCGTACCTGATAGTTCCACTTGTACTGTGAAATGCAAAGGAGGGTGATACTCGTCCACTGGTACCAACGCAAAATTGACTCTCAACATACAACAGGACACCTTACTGCACAGAAGATCGAGTAGCCTATCACGAGTATTGAGTTAGATATTAAATTGTACAAGTTCTAATATTTCTGAAAAAAATTTCAAGCAAATACATTTATTATCAGTCAATGGGTCCGAAACATACAACGGCGCATTGAAATCACCAACAATTATTATTTTCTTATTTAGTACAGCATCAAGAGATGACAGGGAATCTAAAAACAATCCATATGTAATATAATCTACTGATGGGGGTATATACATAACTATTATCAACATGAATGTTGAGTCGGATTTTATTTTACATCCAACTATATCAATAGAAGGAACTAAATTATTCAAAATTTCCAAATCAACATATTCAGCATGCAGTTTTTCATGGGCCGCAATAAGCACACCACCTCCCCGAATGTTATCTGCACCAGACGTGCCACGATCCTTTCTGAACACTGTAAAATATTCTGGGAATAACTCAGAGTTAAATAGTCCATTCTGCAGCCAAGTTTCCGTCAGACAGATAATATCGAAATTGCAACTGAATACTGAACAAAAAAATTCTTCTGTTTTCGTCCTAAGTCCTCGCACATTTTGATAATAACAGGTCAGCTTGTCACAGTAACTGGGGTGTATCAGTTTAACTGTTTCACTGTAGGTACACCTCTAACAAATTTTAACTGAACATTTTCTCCTTCAGATTTACGTCTATCTATATCAGACTTTACCTGATCATAGTAGTTTCTCTGTCTAAGAGTTCTATCGGATGACAATGACAATCGTGAGTATTGACTTGAATTTTTCAAAATTTTTGCTTTGGAGAGGAAACTACGAGCATCACGTACATCAGACAAAACAATTTTCAAAGGACGAGGCTTTCTAGTACCCTCATTAATTTTACCGAGACGCTGAATAGCAACACAATCACCTTGAAAATCTTCCTTAATATACTTCAATATACTAGTTACATTACTGGTCTCTCTTTCAATTCTCTCATTTCTAGGTATTTCGGACGTCAATTCAGGAAGACCGTATAGTATTAAATTATTTTTCCTTGATTGGCGATCTTCAAACTCATTCATAATTTCCTCAAAGACCTGACTTGTCAGACTTTGGTATTCACCCACCTGAATAGATTGGATAGAGTTCTTAAGATCTTTTATCTCATTCTGCAAAGCTACAATGACTGACTTTAAAGAAGAGAGATCACTTCCAACATTCTCACAATTTCGGCAGCTCCAGGTTATTGATTTCTTTGAATTTATAACCCGAGCCTCCGAGCTACTCAATCCAACACATGTGTTACCATAATTGTGATGGCAAACCGAGCATGTTAAAATTAAATGATTTTCAAATGCTTTATCGCAACAATTACAAGATTTCTTATTCATTTCCTCTTCGTTCAGTTTCAATAATATAAATATGTGATATATTACCTTGGCCACGCAAACACAGAGATAATAAAGACGAATACTCCCCACAGCCAATGTTACCAGATGTTCAACAGCTGACCGACTAATATAAGAACTGCGTCCAGAAGTTTCTCGAAATGATTTTCAAAAAATTTCAACTATATGGGCACTGTCTATTAGAAAACCGAGGATATGGACGGATGAGAAATATTGTCCGTTTTATTACACGCATTTCGATGTAAAATTCACCTCAGTAAACATCAAATTACCACCAAAACTATAAGGATATTCACAGAGAATAAGAAATCACGTCCATTCGCTTCCGTTTATTTTGAACGGTTTTGTTCTTTCCAGTTCAGATTTTTGTCTATCCGAATACCCAAAAATGTGGCATAATCCAAGTCCGTTTGATTATTTTACAAATTAAATGAGTAATAATATCAAAGATAAAGAAACAGCCCTCAGTCCTATTGATCGCACCTGATTTTGTTATTCATCTAGTCGTTAAGGCATAACAAATATCGTCCAGATTCACTTTCAAGGCGATTTCGATGTTTTCTTATAGTTAACCTATTCTGCGACTGGCTATTCTACTCGATTTGTCTTTTTCAAATCTATGTTAAACTAAGTATCGAATTTACCTTTCAGTTACATTATCACTGTAATTAACATGGTCTGGTACGTAAATATCCTCACTTTCATTAAAAAATCAGCGGAATTTAATTTATCTTTTAAAGCCAAAACTTCGCCTATTTTCTTTTTGAATCTGCTCATTTTGAATTATCTTCTAACTATCAACGCGCACCGAACAAGAAATAAGCAAACTTGGAAGAAATTCAAGCTTTAATATTTAATAATATCTTCATTTACACACAATAGGATAACCGACATATACATATCGCAAAATTTATTATATTTATTAAATATTAATTTTTAACACTTTTTCATAAAAACAAATTAATGTAGTGGATACAGTATCTTCAATGACAAAATTGTTTTATTCTTTTTAGATCATTCAGTCAGCACGTAGAAATATTCACCTGCGAGACTCTCGTATGAGATGCCAAATCTCATGTACGAGATTTGAGACGAGACCAGTGAAAGTCTCGTCTCGTATTGTCCGAGTATAGTCTCGAGTCTCATCTCGAAAACGAGACGATACCATGCGAGACTCTCGAAATCGAGATTTTCTTACACAACACTTAGCAAAGTACGTTAACATGCATTTAGACCTGGAAACAGCATATTATTATTCAGTCTAAGAAACAACAGATTAACCCTCTCGGTCACGAATTAAAACTATTGGAGCGAAAAATCTGAAATTTACTGTATGCAACTTATGATTTTTAGAAAATTTTTGATGTTAAATTCAGATTTTGAAAATGCTCTGTTTGGACACTATGACATGTCCCCAATTGAGGACATCATGAGCTGATGGAGGGAAAAAAAATTCAGAAATATTTTAAAAATGGTAAAATATCAATATGTTTCATTGTTTATTTTATTAAATATATTTACATAATTTTTGCGTCCATTTTCGAAGTACTCAAGTGTATAAAATTTAACTTTTGCAGAATTCAAATAAAAGTGCTGTTTTATTCACACAGATGTTGCCTTTACCTCTAGTTCACAATGTCCTCAAACTAGTACGCCACACTTTCAAAAATCGCTGATTAAAATATGCACAAAAATCACCTACCGCAATTGCTTTGGAACAAGTCTACACTTATTTTGAACGTAAACAAACAGTTTTCAAACACATGGCCTAACGAATATAGCCAACAAAAAAATAAAGAGTAGAGCGCTACACTGCTGCCATAGCTACCCTTTGGAAACCTATATTTCAAATGCATGAATATTTTATTCATCAGCTTGTAGATGGCAGCATATAGATATTCATTTGGAAGAATATGATGTCCACAACTGAGGACAATATGACAGAGAAGTAATAGCAAGCCGTACTTCATAGGAAAAAATCCAAAGTAGGTTGTCCTCAACTGAGGACAAGGTGAGCGAGATGATTAATCTGAAAATTCGAAACAAGTATTGGCGAATAGGCCGAAATTATTTCTTGAAAATAAGTATTTTTCTATATAAGCCAATGGAGATGCGGAAAATCAAGTATTATCCAAAAAACTCGATCTAAAATACAAGAAATATTGATTATATCTTTTAGTGCTCCTTTCCCTGACTATTGTTGAATGTCCAAAGTCAACAGTCAAATTTGGAAGTAGTTTCCTTTTCCGTGTTAGATCTCCTGGAACACGATTTCCGCAATTTTTTTGATGTCTGTATATATTGTTGAATTGAAATATACATTTCTTGTTTTTTCGTGGTTTTTGAAAATTTGCTCAACTCCACAGCTTATGCAGATTGAGTTTGAGGGTTAAAATTTGGTACGTGGATTGATTTCTTGTTGAAATACGACCCTTCATGGGCTTCAACTCTTTTCCTCCATAGCGGTTCACATCACGGAGACTTTTCCTTTCGAATTGAATCTCGACCTGCTTCGGTAGCAGTACGCCATGCACATCGCGTTTTTTTTTTGAATAAAATTAGTTGCTTTCCTATTTTTAATAAGTTCCATAAGTTATTTTGTTCTTCATGAAAAAAATTTTATGAATCTTATAAAAAATTGCATAAGTTATTTAATTTCAATGTTCACCAAATTGAATGCATGGACAAATCATTTATACAATGAATGCAGGAATCATATATTCAATTAATTATTTTTATTCATATAATACCTAATAAGTTCTGGGAAATTTCAGATCTTTGTTCGTAATTACATCTGGAAAGATTTGATTCAATAAGTTTTTATAATTTCTATTGATAAGTTTATCGGTTTGGTCAATATAAATGATTAAAGAAATATGAAATGCATCAATTTCATTCTGAAGTTTGCTAATGAACCGTTTGTTTATTCTGTTCGAATCGTATCTCGAAACGATACACTTCGCGTGATAAAGACGATTTTAGTGACGGAGTTGCTAATTTTTTTCTTTATTTTTATATCCGTTTTATAACTCCTGTATTCATTAGTATAAACTATTACGTTATGAAGAAGGATTCCAATGACCATTAGAAAACTAAAAAATTTCTTGACTATCCAAATGCAGGATCAGAAATGGGCAATCTCAACATGAAGAGTATGTTGGACACATCAATTTCCAAGTGTTCTTCAAATCACATTTTCCATTGAACTTAATGAATAAACAGAGCACAGTGTTACCTATCACATAATTACCTTATCACTTACGACAATAATGCCATGTAGGAAATTTTCTCTTGATATACGAATTATTTCAATTTCAGTCACGTACCATTCTCACCAATGGCGATAAGTTGACAACATTCTTGAAACATTCAAACACGGCCAAATCGTATTAGCCGGCATTAGATAGCTCTAATGAATAGACGGTTTGCGAATGGTGTTGGCTGGCTTATATGGTGAATAAGTAACACTTTATTGGACGGTTTTAAAGAAATATACCAGATAAGTAAACCAGACTTAACTATGTGCTAAGAATTGTTTGGTCTCGAGTTGTGTATAGTCAGGAGTGGATTTATTTGTTTATCTTATTCACAATATACAAACAATTTTGTAATATAAAATAATAGAAATAAAAGTATATTCAACATACTTGTTGGACTAAGCGGTTCATTTGAAACTAATTCAAACAAGGAAAGCTATTAGATAATAAAAAATTATCAAATACTCTCTATGAGTACTAGTGATACATGCCCCAACACAGTTTCACATTTCCTCGCGCAATAATAGCAAATTGGTAAATAATGAAAATATGACAACGATCTTAGTTGTTGATCTCTTTATTACTGCATACTTGGAATGTAATGATTAATGAATCGCTACAAATCATTGTGTCCAAGAAGAAATAGCAATTTCTATTATGCCAGCACTAAAGCTTGGTAATTGATCTTGAAGCCTATCAATGAATAATTAAAATATTCTGAATATATATATATATATATATATATATATATATATATATATATATATATATATATATATTTATTCGAATAGTTGTTGCCTGTGATCTATCCAATACTTGGCTACGCCGTTCTGATGAGGACCAAAGAGTCCGAAACACGTGTCAACGGCTGCTTCCATATAAGCGTCTATACCGATAATTCTACTCCACTTCTTTAATGTTTTCCCATGACTCATTTCTTTGTTGTTAGATAAATAGTACCCTTTTATTATTATTTTCAAACATTGCGTAGGTGAGGGTTTCTTTGGTTTCCCTTACCATCTGGTGATAACAATTTTGAATGTTAATATTGAACTGAATAGCATATACTAAGCAGCCCTGTTTTTTTCAATTTTTTAAATCAATAAATGTCAAAGAAATTTCAATTACGAATATCATAGTGGAACGTCAAATTTTTTATTAAAATCGAGTTTTTCAAGATTCAACCAGCCTGTTATTGCTAATAATTATCAAGAGTTTAAAAATAGATCACAGGCAACAACTATTCGAATAAATAATTAAATATTGCAAGCTGAAAATATGGCAATGATCCTAAACTTAAGCTGAGGGTTTTAAACTTTGTTATAACTGTAAGTACCCCTTTTTAAAAGATTTGAAATTCTAAATAAATAAAAAATTTCATTGAAAACGGCTACTTTCATATAAACGAACTATTCCGATAATTTTGCTCTGCCTATTTAATATTTTCCAGCAACTAATTTCATTGTTATTGTTTATTTACTCGTTCTTAGATCTCGCGGATAGCATTAATCGCCTCCGTGGCAAAGTTTGACCAAATCTCCCATACCGGAGAGTTCAGACAATAAACCACAATTGTGTGATTATCTTCCGTATCTAAGGATTTTGTTTGTTGTACTTTTTTCATCTTCAAATTTTCAATCCAATACTTGGCTACGCCGTTCTGATGAGGACCAAAGAGTCCGAAACACGTGTCAACGGCTGCTTCCATATAAGCGTCTATACCGATAATTCTACTCCACTTCTTTAATGTTTTCCCATGACTCATTTCTTTGTTGTTAGATAAATAGTACCCTTTTATTATTATTTTCAAACATTGCGTAGGTGAGGGTTTCTTTGGTTTCCCTTACCATCTGGTGATAACAATTTTGAATGTTAATATTGAACTGAATAGCATATACTAAGCAGCCCTGTTTTTTTCAATTTTTTAAATCAATAAATGTCAAAGAAATTTCAATTACGAATATCATAGTGGAACGTCAAATTTTTTTATTAAAATCGAGTTTTTCAAGATTCAACCAGCCTGTTATTGCTAATAATTATCAAGAGTTTAAAAATAGATCACAGGCAACAACTATTCGAATAAATAATTAAATATTGCAAGCTGAAAATATGGCAATGATCCTAAACTTAAGCTGAGGGTTTTAAACTTTGTTATAACTGTAAGTACCCCTTTTTAAAAGATTTGAAATTCTAAATAAATAAAAAATTTCATTGAAAACGGCTACTTTCATATAAACGAACTATTCCGATAATTTTGCTCTGCCTATTTAATATTTTCCAGCAACTAATTTCATTGTTATTGTTTATTTACTCGTTCTTAGATCTCGCGGATAGCATTAATCGCCTCCGTGGCAAAGTTTGACCAAATCTCCCATACCGGAGAGTTCAGACAATAAACCACAATTGTGTGATTATCTTCCGTATCTAAGGATTTTGTTTGTTGTACTTTTTTCATCTTCAAATTTTCAATCCAATACTTGGCTACGCCGTTCTGATGAGGACCAAAGAGTCCGAAACACGTGTCAACGGCTGCTTCCATATAAGCGTCTATACCGATAATTCTACTCCACTTCTTTAATGTTTTCCCATGACTCATTTCTTTGTTGTTAGATAAATAGTACCCTTTTATTATTATTTTCAAACATTGCGTAGGTGAGGGTTTCTTTGGTTTCCCTTACCATCTGGTGATAACAATTTTGAATGTTAATATTGAACTGAATAGCATATACTAAGCAGCCCTGTTTTTTTCAATTTTTTAAATCAATAAATGTCAAAGAAATTTCAATTACGAATATCATAGTGGAACGTCAAATTTTTTATTAAAATCGAGTTTTTCAAGATTCAACCAGCCTGTTATTGCTAATAATTATCAAGAGTTTTTATATATATATATATATATATATATATATATACATATGAACTGTACTTACTTAATCCCTCAGTGTAAGCAAGATATAGATGTTCAGTTTCGAACCTATTCATAAATCGGATTTCCATTTCAAATGGACCATATTTCCACCATATTTCCATGATACTTGATATAAACTTTAGAAAATGCAACATTACCTCTACTAACTTTTCTATGGGCGAAATTTATGATCTGTCTGTATATCCAGTTTTCCTTTATGAATGGAAAACCATTTCAAGTTTTATCCTGAGTCAACCAATTGAGAGAGAGCGTACATTGACTTAACCAAAAATTAGTATCAAGAGCATATAGGTATGATATAGCTGCAATTAGCTTTATAACTTCTTGGAAGATATTTTAATTAGTATTTTCCTCAAAAACATTTCACTATTGCACCACTGTATCGAGAGGCAACCGTCTATTTTAGACCTTTCAAAAGCACTAATTTCTAGAATTTTTTGATGTTCGATATATATATATATATATATATATATATATATATATATATCTATATATATATATATATTTATATATATATATATTTATATATATATATATATATATATATATATATATATATATATATATATATAATCTCTTGATAATTATTAGCAATAACAGGCTGGTTGAATCTTAAAAAAACTCAATTTTATTAAAAAGTTGACGTTTCACTACGACATTCGTAGTTTTTCAAAACTTTTGAAAAAATTGAAATTTCTATGACATTTATTGATTTGAAAAAATTTGAATAGAGAAAGACTACTTTATCTTGCTAAAATTTTTTTCGAATGTGGTTATTTATTATGTGCTATTCAGTCTAATATCAACATTCAAAATTGTTATCATTAGATGGCAAGGGAAACCACAGAAACCTTTACCTACGTAATGTTCGAAAATAAAAATAATAGGGTACTATTTATCTAACAACAAAGAAATTAGTCGCAGGAAAATATTAAAAAAGTAGAGCAGAATTATCGGTATAGAACGTTTATATGGAAGCAGCCGTTGACACGTGTTTCGGACTCTTAGGTCCTCATCAGAACGGCGTAGCAAAGCATTGGATTGAAAATTTGGAGATGAAAATAGTACAACAAATAAAAACCTCTGCTACGGAAGACAATCACACCTTCGTGGACTATTGTTTGAACTCTCCGGTTTGGGAGATTTGGCAGAGGTTTTTATTTGTTGTACTATTTTCATCTCCAAATTTTCAGTCCAATGCTTTGCTACGCCGTTCTGATGAGGACCTAAGAGTCCGAAACACGTGTCAACGGCTGCTTCCATATAAACGTTCTATACCGATAATTCTGCTCTACTTTTTTAATATTTTCCTGCGACTAATTTCTTTGTTGTTAGATAAATAGTACCCTACTATTTTTATTTTCGAACATTACGTAGGTAAAGGTTTCTGTCGTTTCCCTTGTCATCTAATGATAACAATTTTGAATGTTGATATTAGACTGAATAGCACGTAATAAATAACCACATTCGAAAAAAATTTTAGCAAGATAAAGTAGTCTTTCTCTATTCAAATTTTTTCAAATCAATAAATGTCATAGAAATTTCAATTTTTTCAAAAGTTTTGAAAAACTACGAATGTCGTAGTGAAACGTCAACTTTTTAATAAAATTGAGTTTTTTAAGATTCAACCAGCCTGTTATTGCTAATAATTATCAAGAGATTAAAAATAGATCACAGGCAACAACAATTCGAATAAATAATTATATATATATATATATATATATATATATATATAAATATATATATATATATATATATAATATATTTTTAATTTTTTTTTTCTTCGATACATATTGACTTGTTCATCAGTTCCTATCAAACCAAATGAGCTGAAATTCGAGACAGAGAAAAACTGTTGAAATTTAGGTAAATTCAGGGACAATTATGGCAACTCCAAACCTTGGGCGGGGCATTTTCATACAAATTGCAAAATATGTGGAAATTAATTATAAAACACTCTAAATTTAGAATACTTTGTTCTTTTAAAGGTTGTATCGAAGATTGCTTTGGAATTATGAATTTTTTTCTCTGCCATTTTTACTTAGAGATTTTATTATTTTTTTTTCGTGGATTTTGAAAATTTGCCCACCTCCACAGTCTGCAGATTGAGTTAGAGGGTTGAAATTTGGTACATTGATTAAGTTGACATTCAAGAATTTTCCTGCCGAATTGCGCTGCTCTTTGCGAATGTTTTGTTCTTTCAAATGATTAAAATTCTTTTTTTTTGTTGGTCTTTTTTCATATTATTATTTATTTCGTTTGAATTGTGTTCGAATGCACTTCCAGAAAAATACGACATTATAGTTTTATATATTCTCGATCTTCACCGATCCAAGGCGTATTTCTAGTAGATATGGTCATTATTATTATAATATTATAGAGAAAAATGCTACTTTCATGAATATTCATGATAAAATGAAAGAACATTGTTAAATTATACATATTTCCCACAACCAAAATGATATGAATTAATTCAAAAAATAAACAAAACTTGATAATTAGCTCATATCTTAATAATTAATAATGAAATTTTGATTACATTAGAATCTTCAGAAGACTAAAATTTTAGAACATAAACGTAGCTGTTAATCAAAAGTTATATTCACATTATGTAAACCACACAGAAAATCACACATTCAATTTTGACTTTGAAATATTAAATGCTGAATGTAAGGGAATTGAACTAAATTTTCTAGAATCATTGCAGATGAATAAATACAAACATTCAGGTCTCCTATTGAATAGCCAAATTGATCATACTACAAGCCCCCTTATGATTTTTTTCAAAATTACCAAACTACCTGACTAGCAGGTCAGAATGGGCGTTTCCTCTCCATCTGAAAAAGTTTCACCGAAACTTGCGTTAGGCGTATTTTATTTAATAAATGTGTAGATTGTTTTTATGAAACATTACGTTAATATAATAATGAAATGTTCATTTTTATAATAAAAAATTTATTAATTAAAATTACAATTCCATTCATTCATATTTTTCATTTAATTTATCTCTAACGTTTACTAATTCAAAAAATCTCAAACATTAATTTATTTCATTGAACCTGCTATTTGATACATAATATGTAGCGAAAGAAATCTCGTCCCATCCAGGTATCCCACGACACATTTCGTCCTTTTGTGAAAATCTACCTTTTTCAGTTAGGAAGACGAATACGCTCCTGGAATGAGGATTTTCCTCCTAATTAAAAATGTTCGTTTAAAGTCAAACTTTATGATCATTACCAACGTCGTTTGAGCCATGGGAACTGTGAACTATAATGCAATGTGAAACCATAAACTCGTGTTCAATGCTCATCACCGTTCAAACGGCCATTACTTGTGTCTAAATCGATCGAAAAACGCCGATAAATCTTCGATCAGCCGAGAGTGATGTCAGATATTGACAGTCATTAGTTGACGATATGTTGCTTCATTCGTTAGAGAAATCTCCTATTCGCACATTTTTCCTTAAGTAAAAACAATAAGTTTTAATGGAGTCGATGTGAATCTCTCGCAGCATGGCGTTCATGGAATCCGATCAAATACTGTGCCTGTGGGCTAGCTACTTTTGTTCTATTGGGCGACTAGAAAATTAAACTAGAATATTAAAATATTTGTAATTTACTCCGAGTGGAAAAATTAACGAAATCACATTATTTTAATAATTGTAATTTTGTCAGTGAATTTTACAGAAATGAAATAGTTATTTATGTACCTACCAAGTGCGTTATATAGATCGTAACGCCCGTGGCCCCAGGGATGAATGTTGCCCGATGGGCGTTAGGATCTAGTAACGCACGTGGTGGATACAAGATTTCATTTCTCACGAAAATACTATTTTATTGTAATGAAAAATGGATTTTAAATCGGTTCATTGCTCCTATACTTTCCATTTTCCGTCTCATAGTAGGCATGTCATTTGTTGATATTTTGACGTTTGTGAATATTTTTGTCATCATATTTAGTGAATGTCATTGTTGCTTTCTTTGTGTAGTTTCATATCATAGAAAATGCAGCCAAAACTGCGAATAATTCATTGTCGGAGAAATCCAGAGTCGTATACGACAAGGGTTATGAAGTATTTAATCAATGGAAGTTGCTTCATTTCTCCTCGTACAATTAGCGGGCGTTATGATCCATTATGCCCGCTCAATACGCCCTAGGGCGTAATGAGTGTATTTATAGCAACCGTATCTAAGGTAAAATCAACAAATAATATACAAGTGAAAAATAAACAAAACTTTCGCTGTGTCATAGAATTTAATCAAATAATATTGTTGTGAGCTACTACCTTGAATTGAACGACCATAATAAATTAACACTACAATTTTAAAATATTTCAAATTTTTTTCCGAAAAAATAAAATAACAGGTCAATTTAAATGGACAAAATTATAATAATTGTACCTACAATTATCTGTGAATTGTACAGCAAGTTTTTTTTGTGGGGCGTTCATAGATTTCGATTGAATACTGTGTATCGTCTAGTAACCTCAGTTGAATTGAGCTACAACAAATCACATTAAAATTTTGAAATGAAAAAAAAAATTTTTGAAGGGAAAAAATTATACTGGCAGTCGACAAAATTTCGATAATTATAAAAATATCAGTGAATTTTATAGCAAGGAAATTTCGTAGTTTGTCCTCTGTTGAATAAGTGTTAGAACAATTTGAATTTTATCTCAGAATAAAATTACCAGTGTGAATTGAATTGACAAGATTACAATGAAAGAAAAATAATTATTAAATTTCTCATTAATGAAAACAATCTTTGGCAGTAATGTCTTCATAAAATTCGCCAGTGGGCTAGTTACCCCAGTTGAATGAAGCCTCACAACAATTTTGAAGTATATTAATTTTTTTCAAGAAATAAATGAGGAGGATTGGTTAAATTAACAAGTCTACAAAAATTGTACAATTGTCAGTAAATTATTCAGTAAAAAAAAAAGAATCTTTAGTAGTAGGGCTTTAGAGAGAATTCGATGAAATATAGTGCCTGTGGGGTAATTACTGAAGTTTATTATTTTACCTAGAAAAAATGACCGGGTCATTTTTGAATTGATGAGATTATAAAAATTTGAAAACTATTAGTGAATACTGCATCAATAAAAATAATCCCTAGTAATGTGGCATTCATAGAATGCGAACGAATATTTTGCCTGTTGGCTAATTATCTCATTTGTATCAAGCGACACTAGAATTTTGAATTATATTGTTTTATACCTAGAAAAAAATGACAGGTTCTTATTAAAATGACAAGATAACAAGAATTGAAAAATTATTAAAGAAACTAGCAGTAATAGAAATTATCTTCATTTTTTTGGCGTTCATAGAATTCGATCAAATATTGTGCCTGTGGGCTAATTGTCTCAGTTGAATCAAGCGACACTACAATTTTGAAGTAGGTATATTTTTTTTACTTAGAAAAAAATCACTGGGTCATATTGACAAGATGGCAAAAACTAGCAGCTATGAAAATAATCATAAGTAGTTCGTTGTTCATAGAATTCGATCAAATATTGTGCCTGTGGGCTTATTACCTGAGTTGAATCGAGTGGAAGTATAATGTTTAAGTATATTATTGTTTTTTACCTAGAAAAAAATGACAAGGTCAAATTAAATTGACAAGATTACAAAAATTGGAAAAATTATCAGTAAATACTCTAACAATGATAACAATCTTCAGTTCTGTGGTGCTCATAGAATTTGATCAAATACTGTGCTGGAGGGTGTACCTATGTGGAAAGAAGTAACGGTATAATTTTGAAATATTTTTTCCAATAAAAAGAACTATTACCAGATTAAATTGAAATGACAGGATTACAATATTCCCACGTACAGTTTTCACTTGTTAGATATACGACCATAGCTTGTCGCCCTATCTGATTGAAGAGAAATATTGGAGTTTTATCTACATTGCTTCGAAATGATCGACCTCTATTCAGAGCCGATGAAATTACAAAAAAAATCAATATCAATTAGCTAATACGTAGTGCTTTTAATTAAAACCAAATCGAATTTAATTTCAATCAGTGATAATATAAACAAATAGTTATTAAGGCGAGCAGTTGAGTGTGAATAAATAATCATTTTGCTATGTAAAAAGACCAGCTGAGCAACATTTATAATTGAGAAGGCACGATTTGAAACGATAATTTGCCGCAGTTCGAGCTATTATAGACTCTATCGAGCAGCGAATTACTTGATGATATTCATTTATACAGGGTGTGCATATTCAAATATGTTTCATAAGTTTCCGCCTAGTTTCGGCAAATAAAATTTAGTTAAGATAGTAATGCTTAGGTTTTCGTACGTTACGTATTAACAATTAGGGTTATCTATTTATATGTGTTCATTTAGTATAAATTTGTTGCCAATGCTAAGTAAAACCTACACGTTACTCTTAGGTATGTAGTATCTAAGAAATAAGTCTGTATCTCCAGTTGACGACTCGCCTAATCCTAACTATTGAAATGATTATTTCGTCAATCTGTGCAATACAGTTACCGATAGATTAGCACCGATTCACGATCCTCTTTCATTCCTGCCTCCCTCTGCCAATGTCGTTTCCAGCTTCTTCTTGAGATTTGTCGATAAGTTTGAACTCTTACTAACAATAAATAAAATAAAGAATATGTTCTCTGGTGGCACGGATGTTCTGTCTTTGAGAGTGTTTCTGGATCTTCCAGACGTTGTTATTAATACTTTGGTTTCATTAATTAATCAATCTTTTGAAATTGGTAGTTTTTTCCTGATTGTCTAATGACTGCAATTATTCTTCCACTTCATAAAGGACGAGACAGATCAAACACATCCAATTACAGGCCCATAGAGCTTCTATCTGTTTTATCCAAGATAGAGAAACTAAAATGAGAATCCGCCTTCTGACTTTTCTCTTAAATCATAAAATTCTCTAGTCGCATCAATTTGGGGTTCAACCAAAAAAAATACTACTGATGCTATGTTTTCTATGTTGAGCAATATCTATTCATCCCTTAATAACAAGCAATACACAGCTACGGTTTTCTGTGATTATGCTGAAGCATTTGACTGCGTTAGTCACCAAATTTTATTACGGAAACTGGAGTTTTATGATATCCGAGGTATTCCACTACACTGGTTCGAGTCAAGTAGAAAACAATTTGTAAGAAAATATAACTCTAATTCTGCTTGTGAATCCATTACTAGCGGTGCGCCCTAAGGTTCTGTTTTAGGTCCTGTACTCTTCTTTTATTTATAAATGATATTACGTATCTGAAGATCAGTGGAGAAACTACGCTTTTTGCGGATGATACGAGTATTACTTAGAGCAATCTGCACTCTGAAATGACAATTGATCTTGGATGGATCAAGTCCTGGTCTGATGCAAACTTAACTTTGCTTGAACGTAGATAAAACCGTCGCCGTCGTTTTATAGAGATAACTCCCAGGATCTGTTCCTGCAAAACCATGCCATTGAAATAGTCGATTCTGTCAGATTTTTAGGCCTCTGTATCGACAATAATAAGACCTCTTTATCTACAAATTTTCACAGCATTTTCATGTCTTAGCTAAAAAATTATCTTCGGCCTGTTTCGCCATTGAATTCATCTCAAGTGAATTAGATATGGTATCTACAAGAATTGCCTATTTTGCATTGTTCGAATCTCATCTTCGTTATGGTCTTCCCTTCTGCGGTTCATGTAAATCTTCACAAGTTGACACCATTCTCAAATTACGGAAGAGAGCAATTCGTTACATGTTTGTACTGAAAAATAGGGCTCATTGCAAACCATACTTCAAGAAAAATGGAATTCTGACGCATCTTTCTTTATATTTACTCAAATCAGTGTGCTGCCTTACCCTGGGTGTCACAGCAGAGGTATTCCACCAGATCTTCGGGACATCATGTTTACCTTCCTATTCCTTTCTCTGAATTACCAAAAAAGTTCATCATTTACAATACTAAGAAAATTTACAATAACCTACCAGAGGAATTGAAATCTATAACTTCCTAGGCCAATCGTATATGAACTTTTAAATTCTTATTGAATTAACATGACACAAATAGAAAAAAGCTTGAATAAAATTTATTAGACCTAACTCGTATTTGCTTTTTCTCGTTATAAACTTTTATTCGTAATCACCGCAATTTTTCAATAGAGATACCAATATTTCCTGATTTTTAAGAATAAAAGCACCCCTACAGCTCCTTCGAATCAAATTAGAGGGATGAAATTTTGTATGGTGACTAAATTAATATAAGGGTAGTATATTTTGTTGTTTTAAACTATTTTTTCACATAGTGGCCTTTAATATGTAAAAATTTCTCAAGTTTTTCCTGGTTTTTGAAGTTTTTGCATACCACCACAGTTTTCGCTGAGGGTTAACGTTTGGTAAGTGTGTAGAGCTAATATTAGTGAAGTTCACCATATGGGTTTCAATTGTTATTTTTTTTTCACCTCCACAAGTTTTATGTAGTAATTTTAAGCACCTCATTAGGAATATTTTACAGAAAGTTGATTTCAGGGAGGTATTATTCGATGGTTTCAAATATTTTCACTCACCCAGGTAATTTTTATGTAAAAATTTCATACGTTTTTGCAGGTATTCTAGTTTTGTGCATCTTTTCAGCCTCTCTTTATTGACTTATTGAATTTAAAATTGGTATGTGAAAAAAGATGAGAAACTACAACCTTAGTGAAGGAGCTCTGCTGATTTTTATGTTATTTTTATTCTTTTGAGCCATAATCAAAGAAATCATCATCTTGTAGGTACTCATGGTGCACCACAATATTATTATCATTCAGTGCATTATCATCATCATTTTTAATCAGAACAATTAAGAGGCGAACCACAATTAAAGGAACGCTACTGAAACAAATTATGAAACCAACGGCGAACACTTTCAACTGCATTACCCACGATTCAATTAAATTGGTAAAAATTAAGACAAAAATTGATTCGATTTGGTTTGTTCGGGGGCGTCTCTTGCAACTGATTAATGCGCTCCTTACAAAACACGGGTGTCGACCACGCCTAATAGCACCCAGTAAAAATAAATATTAGTAATAAATAAATGTGTATCTGGATACTCCCTCTAGATAAAACAATGCTTGCTAGTTCCAGTAACATAATAATGAAATTATAATTATTCGCACACCTTCGCAGCTATCAATATATTATATGGAAAGAAAGTATAAGGTTGTTTTGAACAAGCGGCAAAATGATATGTTGGGAATATATTGGAATCCCGGATATTTTCTTGTCCTCGCAGGATACGAAGCCCAATTTTCAATCATAATTTTTATCCCGCCTTCCGCGTAAAACAAAATGTATAAAATAATAATGTATCTTCAGTTTTTCGGTTCTAAACCTACACTACACTTTACAAAGTTTAAACTTTGCAAATTACGAGGAATACGGAAATTTATTGACATTTGGCAACGTCGATCCTATTGACAAAACAAGAAACCAGCGCTTTTGTATTGCTGATCACACTTTGAATTTTGGGCAAGAGTAGATGATAAGTTTTTTGCACTAGAAACAATAGAATTTCGCATTCTGTTACCAGTTTCAACATCCTACCCTTTGTATTTACACAAGGCTCGTTTAAATATTGAACAGATAACATCAATTTCAACAATTCCTAAAAAAGTACTTAGGGCTCGAAATGTCAAATTACTTTCACAAAGTGCTTATAGTAATCGCAAGCCTTTTGTAAAAATAAGTGCTTAGTGCTCGAGACCGGGAGCCTTTTTTTTCAAGTGCTTAGTGCTTAGTGCTCGAAGCACTATTCTCCAGTGCTCGTCACAGCTCTGACATATATATATATATATATATATATATATATATATATATATATATATATATATATATATATATATATATATATATATATATATATATATATTTTTATATATATGTATATATATATATTTATATGTATATAAATATATACATAATATATGATGAGGAAAAAAGAAATCTTCGTATTTCTATCTAATTAAACACACGTCAGTATCACATATAAATCCATTGCAATGACCACACCAACATATCAAACGCTTAACAATAAAAAACGGTCGTAGACTTCGTAGCGTATTGAGAAAATATACTACGAAGTCGCCTGTGAAACCTCAAGTTTCCAAAAAGCTGAAACCAACAGATTGAATGTACTGTTTAAGTTCATATCAATAATTGATAATCATGTGTTTGTTTTCATAACTTAAAGAAATAATGAATTCTGATTTTTTCAACATTCCTTCCTTTATTTTTTTTTCACTTAGTCTTAGTCTCAAGTTATTCAATATAAATAGGTACCTTATTTATACATAATTAATAATGAAAGTTAATTCATTTAAACAGTTGTCCCACGACACATGTTGTCTGTTATTTTATTATTACTATTAACTTATTTGGTTGATTCACATAATGGCAAATAATTCGCTCAATAACCTTTTCTATTAATTTTTTTGATCTGAATAAAATCTCCATCTCCTAATTTGCTAAACATGCCTCGTAGTTGAGTAGACTAATTCAAATTAAAAAAATTGGAGTCGAAATGAAGCGTCTAGAAATTATTCAATTTTAACTCGATAACTCAGATCATGCACGTGATGTTGAATTCTTGAATAATTACAATCCTTCCCATCCTCTGAATGATCACTGTGTAATGGGAAATAGCTCAGGCTAGTACTATTGATCTTAGATCTAAGCCTCGGCTCCGTTAATCCAATTTTTACTCACACCTCACTAATACCAGGATTGATAGTTTGCTATTGACACGCAGGAGTCCGTAGAATATTTTTCCTATTAACTTCGTCTAAGATTACTCCAATAAGATAACAAGTATTCTCCGTTTTTTGAAAATATGAAAATAATGAAATCTGACAGGAATATATGAAATAATGGTAGAAATTATTGAACAAAGAATAGGGAATTAAAATATACGAAAACGACGTAAAATGCAAAAAAAGATAATAATAATAATATTCATCAAACAGCCTTCCATAGGAACTGATTATTTGAGTTAAGTCACCAGATTATGCTATTGGAATTCATAGTGCCACGTTACTTTGTGGAGAATTTTCGAATTTTGAATGACTAAATATATATATATATATATATATATAAATATATATATATATATATATATATATATATATATATATATATATATATATATATAAGTAAGAATTCTTTGTGTTAACGGAACACGTACCGTGGTTATAAAATTAAGTGAGACTAGGGACATTCATTTGAAACTAATCAAACATCGAAAGCATCGAAATATCTTACATTTACCTTAGACGGTACTTGTTAGAAATGTTAATTTGTTTATCACAATCGATGGAAATTGATAGACAGACTGTTTCGCCCGAATTGGGGCTCATCAGTATTATCCATCCGTCGAAAGTGATAATCAAGCCAACATTTCAAATGGTCTTGTATTCCTTCTAGCAACGCAATGGCATATAAATATGACACAGCGCCACCAGCCGGAAAAAATTGAACCACATCTTTCAGATATACGAAACATTTCGGCAACGAGAATCCGTACGTCCGGACACCCAAAAGTGGCTACTATATTTGCTAGGGTAAAGTTGACACATCATCAATTCGATGTGATTCAACAACAAAGGAGGATTGTTTGAATAGTTTCAAATGAATGTCCTTGTTTCACTTATATATATATATATATATATATATATATATATATATATATATATATATATATATATATATATATATATAAATTAAATATATAATATATATATATATATATATATATATACATATATATATACATATATATATATATATATATATATATATATATATATAATGCAAATTCCCAAAATTATATTAATCAATGTACAACCGGTTTCATTGTTTCAGAACAACATCTTCAGGTACAATATAATGAAAAATAAATAAGAAGATACCTGAAGATGTTGTTCTGAAACAACAAAACCGGTTGTACATTGATTAATATAATTTAAGGAATTTGAAGACAAAAAATTTCATTTAGGTACTAAATTCATCTTACTACTCGAATATGGACAATCAAAAAATATTATATCAATATATATTTATATATATATATATATATATATATATATATATATATATATATATATATATATATATATATATATATATATATATATATATATATATATATATATATATATATATATATATCGATACGAATGAAGCGAGTAATATTTACTGAAATATTTTCAACTAATTTCAAGAATCCTTGGTGTGAATGTTCATTCATGATGTTTTAAATCATTCACTGGATGCCGTAAAGCTCATGACGATGTGTGTTTTGGAATACTGATTCTATATCTGTAAATACCTAAATTATCAATTTTATTTTGTTGTTTCATCATTTTTCATTATCAGAATTGATTTTTTTGGGGTATCCTCCTGAAGAAGTCGTTGTTACTTTATTTGTTCTACTGACCGAGAACCCGATAATTTCTTATTCTGTTGAATATATATATATATATATATATATATATATATATATATATATATATATATATATATATATATATATATATATATATATATATATATATATATATATATATATATATATATATATATATATATATATATATATATATATATATATATATATATATATATATATATATATATATAAATATTATATATTTTTTCCGGTACGAATTGGCATCTCCAGTGGTTCCCTTAAAATCAAATGAGCTCTGAAAGACATTTTCTGACGTTGTTCTTGAGGTAATGCAAAAGTTTCAAAATTTGGGTACATTCAGTGAAAATTTTTTTCGTCTCCAAACATTGGGAAAGGACGTAAATATTAATATAGTATTCATTGTATAATATAACGCTTCCTGATATTTACCTGAATCTGTGTGCTTGATTCTTAAGTATTTTCATGCCGTATCCTCCTTCCACAGCACGATTATTCTACTAGATCCTCTTCTCATGTTCCCCTCTGTATGCCTTCCTCCGAATTAATAAAAATCATTTACAATAATTTAAAAAATTTACAATCACCTTCCATATGAATTGAAATCTATAACTTCCTTGGCCAATTTTGGAAATAAACTAAATCTCATCTTCTTGATAGACCTTATTAGACTAGTATTCTGAGCATTAATTGATCTATATAATAGCACAGGCATAAGTCGCGAACAACAAAAAATTGACACTTTTTTTCGGTTTCGAAAAAAAATGTGTTCTATTGCTGATGATGTGAAGTTTGTATATATTTCGTATGTAAATGTGGGCTTTAAGTGTGTTCAGTACTGATGTTTTACATAAGGACTCCATTATTTTGTGTCAGATTCATTCTCTTGGAGGTTATGTTTAATTCTCATATTTTTCGCTTTGTCGACAAATAGTGTAATTTCAAAGGTAATAAAGCACCGAAGTATTCTGCTTTGTAAAGCCTCTCTACAAAGACGTTCAGAACCGTCGTAAAACTGTAGATCCCTTCTATTCGTCACAATATCACGCACAACACGAATAGTTGTAGAAAGGTAGCCTACACCCGAAACCGGGTAATACACTTGGAGAAGAAGAAGAAAGCATACTTTGCTTTGATTTGACTATCATTGAAGTCCTGATTTGTCGATTTTTAACGAAGTGAACGACTCGCACAAGCCGTAGAAGTCCGTTCCCGAGTGTGAGAAACGCTATAGAAGAAACGGTGAAAAAAAGATAGCAAGCGGACGGATTCGATTCCGTCACGGCGTTTTGTGCTCGAGATTAGTTTCAAAATTATCGTATTAATTCATTAATTTATATTCAGGCGTCTGGTAGCCGAGCTGGGCGTCAAAATTTTATTAATGGGCCGCCTCGGGAAACAGGAATAGGGACCACGCCTCGTGTGCGACTTCTCTTTTGCAATCTCGGCGGTGTTACGTCGACGTAATTTCTGTTTACTCTCCTCTTCCGAGAGATGATTGTATATTTCCGATCGTTGAATATCGATGGAATGTTCATAATTGTGTACGTGCCTGATTCTTGTTGGAATCCTCAAGAAAGGACGTTAATCACATTGCGCATTCTCACGACTTGTAGCTTGTCAATCCGAAATGACTATTGCAAAAACAAGCTTATTCATAGTTCAATGATATTGAAAAATATATACATTACTCGAAAATTAATGAAAAAAAAAACGAAGAATTAATGCTACATGAAGTGAACAAAGAAAATTCTTCAAAAATTGTCAACCAACTTTCGAAGGGGGCTGGTTATATGTATTCCGCGTCGAAAATTCTACATTCATATTCCAAGGGTGAATTGTATAAATTTTCAAATCACCCCGACTCAAAATCTGCATAAAGCTGTTTCGATCTTATTAGATCTCATCAGTGCAGATTTTTAGACTTGGAGTGAATAAACAAATATCTAATTGAAATTCATGGAAGAAAATATAAATGATCTACACAATAGAACAAATTAAAAACGTTTGAGAATAATTGAATTCAATAAATTGAATGAAGGATTGGTAATTAATTTAAAATTAAAAATTCTTTTTAATGCTTGTAAAATGAAATCTTGACTAGCAATTATTATAAAAATATGAACTTAGTCAAAACATTTAATCTTATTAATGATGGTTTAAGGTGACTGAAGTAGGATAGGGAAAGGTTGCTAATATTGGACCGAATTTTAGATTTCTTATCATAGTTTCCAATGATAACATAAAATCAATCTTATAACTGTTCCCTAGGACCCTTAGGGATGTTGGATACTTGCAGGAATTTTCGCAGATTTTTTTTTTCAAATCTTATATATTATATAACCGTTTTAAAAAACCTCTGCAAGTGGTTCAATATAGGAAACTGGTTTCCAAAGTTGAACCTGGGGGTTCCCAAATTGGACCATGATATTCAAATAATCAAAAAATGTTTTAAATGAGTAAGATAATATAAAATTGCCGTTATAATTGAAAAAAAAGTTTATTCTACAAAAAATCTGGGATTAATGTTGAAAAATTTGAAAACATTTTAAGGACATCGTCAAAAGATTAAAAAAAGTTCAGGATATGTTTGAAAATAAACAACAAAAATAAAGTCTTAAAAGTAGCTAACACTATAAAAAAATAAAGATATTCTGTGTTGAACACAAGCAAATGAACACAAATACAAAAAGCTTAAAATGATGAATCTAATCACCAGTGCAAAAATCACAGACGATCACGTGGATTCGATTGTGTTATGGTTCAAAGGGGTCAAGATATGAGCTAAGGGATGATCATCGCTATCATCAGAATCTGTTTCATCTTCATCAGAATGGTCACGTCTTTGAATGGGTTCATTTTTTGTCAACATATCCGCAGCAGCAAAATCTGCGTCTGAAAAAACATTTCGATCAACAGGCCAAATTCCAGTTTTTCTGAATCCGTTCATGGCATTTGCCATTACCGCGGCTCTAGGGTAGGCTTCCCCAAGAAGCTGTGCGACCTGGTATTGCGAAACAGTTAATCCTGGGTGAGACCTTAGCCATTTTTCATTTGCTTCGGTGTAATACATTTCTAAGGGTTTAAAAATCGCCGCGTCTAATGGCTGAAGTCTGTGGGTCGTGGAAGTTGTAACATGATAACACCGTTATCTCGGGCAAGTTCAATCGCTTCAAGGTTTTTTGAGTGTGTGCTGCGACCGTCCAAAACAAGCAAAACCTTACTGTTAACTGAGGGTTTCACACACTTTATGAAGTTTTTAAGCCAGGTCACAAAAAAGTTTGTGTTGATGTACTCAGTGTCCGAAATTTCCACCAGACAATCTGGTGGAGCACCATCACTCAAATTTGGATTTGCTCGTTTTCTCTTGAAAATTATCATTGGGGCGACGAGCTGTCCAAAAGCACTTGCACATACAACAAATGTAGTATTGACTCCCCTTTCACCTCTTGCAATTGTCCCGACCTGGCGCTTTCCTTCTTCTGGCACTTTTTTTGCTACTGTCGAAAATCCCGACTCGTTCATATTGAAAATTTGTGCAGCTGTCAATTGATTTTCATCAACGGTTTTTTCTAAAATATCAAAAAAACTATAGACATTTTCGCGATTAAACCCCTTGCATCGTGCTATGGATGTGGACTCCGGTTATCTTAGTGTAAGAATGGGATGTCGTCGCATGAAGGAGTAGAACCACTTTTTGCCAGCTAAACCTTTCTCTTTGTTAAAATTATGTTTTATTTGGTTCTTTTCGGCCAATTCAAAAGCAGCTTTGCGCACGTTCTTTATTGTCACTCCAAAAAACACTTTTTCCAAATAAAGAATATGATTAGCCAGTGCGTCCTCAAGTTCTTTGGAAAGCACGGTGTTTCGTCCGAAGCTTTTAACATCTTCATTGGCAAATTTATTTTTAGATTCAACATGCCTTTTAAATGTCGATTTTAGAATATTGTAAATTCGGCATGTTTCATTTAATCCATATTTTTTTGCATTAAACGCAGTTATAGCTTTTTCCATGTCTGTTTCATAAATTGAGAACCGTTCCAATTTAGGAAACCACATAGTGGACCACTTTAGGCAACCACCAGGTGTTTTTACAAAACTGAACCGTAGATAAAAAGAAAGAAACAATATGACTAGGTAATATGCGGAATAAATAGAGGAAAAACTCACTTGATAATTAGGTAATATCAGCTTTTCCTAAGGGATTGACAGTGGCTCTGTATTTCCTTAGGGATGTAGTGGAATTCTTACATCAAAATGGGGAAATTCACAAATTTCGCTGTAAACGCCAAGCGCTAGCCGACAACTAGTTGAGTTCGGTGCCAATCAAGGGTTCTAGGTATGGGTAAGATACCATGTTGTCACATGAATTTTCGATTCCGTAGTTTCGGAGAAAAGTGGGGTGGTCCAATTTAGGTGGCGGTTCAATATAGGCAACCTTCCCCTACATATGTATTCGATTCAAACTTACGTTAGTGTCTTGAAGCATCGATTGTGGTATTTTATCTTGTTATAGATTATAATGGATAATTTAAAATTCTTGAGATATATTCATACAAAAGAAATTGTAATAATAGCTCTGAGCTTTCACCAGAAAATGCGATGTTGAAATCGATATTTTTTTGTATGAACGAAAATCAAAAATTTCAAATATGCGTTTTTTTAAATTATTAATTTCGACCCCTGATTATGGTTATAATAATTATTATAAGTAAAAATTACAATCATTTCTAAATAATTTAAAAATCATAATTAATATATTTATAATTATTATATTAATAAGTGATACACTGATATTATACTCATATCATCACATTTATATCACCATCCTTAACTTCTACAGATTCATTTAATCAATAATTCAGAGTAATTACAGTAAACCCCCGGTAAATTGGCGCCCTCTTAAATTATGAAGATAATATGGTGCATCCTATAATGAGCTTTAACTATTGATAATACTCAGAAAATAAACTTAACTTTCGCGTTTTAACAACGTTAAAAGAAAAAATAGTGATGAATATTTTCATGTTTCATAAATTTATATGGTATCCTCTGAAAAAGTCAGATTCTTAGTATGTATTTGTAATTCAGTAATAATTATTTTGTGAGTTCCATTATAGCCGATATTGATTTTGAAATAAACCATATGCTCACTATTGTGTTCTTTAATGTAGTAAATTCCATAATTTAGAATATTTAGATGTTTTTAGTATGACTTATGATGATATAGAATCTTTTCTTTATTTATTTTAAAATTTTGAGTGTTGGGTCACCTATATAAGTTAATAATTTAAAGTTTTTATCATTATCTATTACGTTCAACCTTTTTGTCAAATCGAAATTTAAAAATAGCATTCAAAACTCAGAATACCATGGAAAAAATATTAAAACTTCAAAAGCTGAAACTACACAACAAAATAAATCAGGGATCTATAAACTAACTTGTAGTTCATGTCCTAGAGTATATGTTGGCCAAACTAGCAGGAACTTCGGAGTTCGAATATCAGAAAATAAAAGAAGTTACGACAAGGAAAAATTAGATTCTACTCATGAATCACATCTCCTAGAACAAAACCATATTTTTAATAGTGAATTTGAAATATTACATATAAAAAATAAAAATAAATTCGATGGAAGATGAATCAACTCTGTGGTAGTTCATATTTATATTAAAAATTAAATAATAAGAAAACAACTTGTCTAAAAACCACAAAATGAAAATAACTTTTTATTCGACTTAGTTTCGCCTGTAACAGCATTATCAAGACTGAATACATAATTGCAAAGACATCGCTTGAACATATAAGTATTTCGGTTCGGTACCTGGGGGTGGTAAAATGTAATCGATGGGTCCAAGTTATCAGAGATTTAACAGTGGGGAGTGGTTTAAGTCTAACTGGTCATTGAGAAGAATGTAATTATGGGATTTTTGGATCTTGTTTATCTCCATGGCTTCCAGGAAGTTCATTATCATACCTTTATCAAAGTAATGAAGAATTTTTGGTTTGAAAGAGGATGAGATGTTATGTTTTTTTGACTCTAGATGTTCCCTAAATGCTGATTGTCCGTTTTTTAGATGTTCTTTTAGCCTGGTTTCAAAACATCTCCCGGTCTGACCTATATATGTTGAATTACATTCTTCACAGTCCATTCTATAAATTCCTGTTCTCTTCATTGGATCGACTTTTGACATTTTGTTATTAAAAATCATTCTATCCAATCTGCTGTGACTCGAAAAAGCAGTATTCAAATTATTATTTTTAAAGAATTGAATGATCTTCGGAGAGGGGATGTGCGTATGAGGGATGCTCACAAACTTTTGTACATTTTTGTTATTGCAGTATGGTCCATATAATTTCAAATTGATAAAATGTTTTTTTTTTTTCGAAATTAAACTATTTATTATTTTTAGTGGAAAATCATTGTTAATACCTATCGCGCGAATCACGTCAAGTTCTACCATAAGGTCTTGTTTTGATAAAGGAACCGAAAAAGCCCTATGAATCATTGAGTTAAGAGCCGCGAGTCGATGGCTAATTGGACTGAAAGAATTATAACTTATGATGGCGTCTGGAGAAAGTAGGTTTCCTGAATATTCTATATGGGACTGTGAAGAATGTAATTCAACATATATAGGTCAGACCGGCAGATGTTTTGAAACCAGGCTAAAAGAACATCTAAAAAACGGACAATCAGCATTTAGGGAACATCTAGAGTCAAAAAAACATAACATCTCATCCTCTTTCAAACCAAAAATTCTTCATTACTGTGATAAAGGTATGATAATGAACTTCCTGAAAGCCATGGAAATAAACAAGATCCAAAAATCCCATAATTACATTCTTCTCAATGACCAGTTAGACTCAAACCACTCCCCACTGTTAAATCTCTGATAACTTGGACCCATCGATTACATTTTACCACCCCCAGGTACCGAACCGAAATACTTATATTTTCAAGCGATGTCTTTGCAATTATGTATTCAGTCTTGATAATGCTGTAACAGGCGAAACTAGTCGAATAAAAAGTTATTTTCATTTTGTGGTTTTTAGACAAGTTGTTTTCTTATTATTTAATTTTTAATATAAAAAATGAAGGCTATAAACTCAATTTATTATAAGCGCTTGAAATTAATAGTATGAAACAATCCAATAATGTGCTAAATGACCAATTAGATAAAAATAGTTCACCTAGAAAATCTTTTCTGGATGTAATATTGAATACTTGTGCCTATTGTGTTTTCCCAAGTCATTAACAGTTTGTACTTTCTACCTGCTAAGTGATTACGTTTAGATATTTCCCCATTCTTATTGTATATTCCCGTCTTTCATCTTTCAATATTCTCGTTGTGAAAGTTAGTATGTATTATACATCTGAAGAAGCCACGGTGTATTGGCGAAACGATTGTCATTTGAACAAAATATAGTGAAAATCAAAAACTGTAAAGTTTTATTTACAATATTATAATGGATTTTCTTCAAGTATCGGTCCAATCAATTAGTTATAGAAAAACAAATAATATTCTAAAGATTACAATAATAAACTGCGGAAGTCGTGACTCTCCTGTGATCGGTACAGTTGTCCATCAAACTCAATGCTACGTACAAAGAACGCATTCCCCTGAAAAGCTCTGGAGACTTCGATGCTACGACAGAACAAAAACTGATGACTCCGATTGAGATTGATCGCCCTCATGGACTCGATAGAACGCAGCATATGGGAAACTATGGGGAACCATTAACATATAAAGTGCCATTCTATCCTGCGTTATTTATATAAATGTATCTTATTCGGAAGCTTTGTTGCTTTCTTCTTTTGGTACCTCTTCGCTCTTAGTTACTCTCGAGTCAATAAAACCTTTTAGAAGTAAACGGTTTCTTTCACATTATAAGCACGTATCTATCTATAAAAAGCATATTTATCTATATAGAGGTATGCGATTTATTGAGTCAGTGGGAAACACGTGTGTAACAGACTGGTTGCGCAAAAAGAATTTCAAATTTTAATTTGTGACGATTTGATGACACAGTATGCATTTTCATATCGTCCAGAAGGGAACTACAGACCTGTTTTTTCTTGAAAACGAAATTTATGCTATAAACAGTTGAGCTTCACAATATGGATTGAAATACGAAGAATGAGTTAACTATAGGTATATATATATATATATATATATATATATATATATATATATATATATATATATATATATATATATATATATATATATATATATATATATATTTTTATATATATATATATATATATATATATATATAAATATATATATATATATATATATATATATATATATATATATATATATATATATATATATATATATATATATATATATATATATATATATATATATATATATATTGTAAGGTTTCAACCCCTATAAAAATTCTATAATGGATTTTAAATGAGACTTGCCACAAGATGTTACCAGCTAGCTCTAAGTGGGGTTCTGAATTTCCGAAATCAAGCTACGAAAACTAATAGTGAATAAAAAAAAGTAATTAGGGCGCCATGATATTTTTTTCAGTACTAAAAAACTCTCAATAAAACTCAAATTTAACAAAAGAATATATTGACTCTAATATACAAAAATTAACTAAATGCACTTATCTACGTAATAATGTGACAACTGTCGATGGGTGGCTTCCGCGGGATTGCTCCTATAATTCTCGATAGGATCTTCTGGGATCACTACCTCTATTCTTGCCAATTTTTGGACAGCTCGGTATCGTAATTTGAAAAGTCCTTCAGCTCTCAACTTGCTCGATATCGTAATTTTAAATGTATTTCAGCTCTCCACTTGCTCGGTATCGTAATTTGAAATGTATTTCAACTCTCCACTTGATCGGTATCGTAATTTGAAATGTCTTTCAGCTCTTAACTTAAAGGGGCCCTTAATCTGTTGACCCCTTGACTAGTTTCGCTAACACCAAATCGAAAAAAGAACGGGACGGCAATCGGAAGTGAAAATGACCACTGTGCGCAATCGGTCAAACGTCAGTTGGTACGTCAACTGGTCGAGCGTTTTATTGTGGTAGCCTTTTATCAAATCAAACGGTTTAAAAAACCGTTACTATATATATATATATATATATATATATATATATATATATATATATATATATATATATATATATATATATATATATATATATATATTTTTTTTTAATCCGGGGTCGTTGTGGCTCGATTAGCCTTCCGGGAACTGCGACCATGTAGATCTTTTGTTCTCTACCCTACCCATTCATTGAAACCCAAGGAGGTCGTCAATGGTGTTGATAAACCCGACAACATCCTTGGGGGCCTTGGCCGTTACCTCATGGGTATCCAGGACAGGTTTCCCCATATGAGTGGTTCTTAGTCCCGCCAACTCTGGACATTTGCATACCATGTGTTCAGCTGTTTCTGCTTCTGATCCACAGAGCCTACAAATATCATCTGCTGACTTTCCCATACGGTACAAATGGTATTTGTACCGACAGTGCCCTGTCAGCTGTCTAACCATCACCCGAAGCTCAGCTCGTGACAGCTTCAGGAGCTTTCTGGCATAGGTCCGTGAAATCTTTACAAACTTCTTTGACTGCGTGAGTCCAGGAGTGTTTCTCCAGAGGGTTACTCTAGTATCCAACTCCCATTGTTGAACCGCTGCCTTATATTGGTCTTTTCCAAGATCACAGAAAGGCTCAGGTCCAGCAGTTGTTAACCTTGATGCACTTTTTGCAAGTTCATCGGCTTTTTCATTTCCTTCAACACCACAATGCCCTGGCACCCACAGTAGAGTCACTTTATTGCCTCTGGCCAGTTGCTTTATGGTATTACGGCACTCCCATGTCAGTAGAGATCCCTGGCTATGTGATTCCAGGGACCTCAGCGTGGCCTGGCTGTCCATGGTGATAAAGATATGCGCCCCTTTGAGTTTCATTCTGAGGCACTCCTGAGCGCATACGTGAACAGCCATTATTTCGGTCTGTAGAATAGAGGGTTCACTTCCCAGGGATTTAGAGATCCTCATACCCCAATGCCAGTGCCTCTCTCTGTTTTTGATCCATCGGTAAACCATATGGAAGACTTTTTGTCCAAACGATTAACGAAACTTGTTGCACTAAGGCGGTCAGCTATGACCGTTTCAAAGGGCGTTTCGAAATCGAAGATAGTTGGCATAACATCCGATGGTTTTGCCAAGAGTTTTGAATCCAGTTGATTCAGTATCCTCATATGTCCAACCCAGTTGGATATATATATATATATATATATATATATATATATATATATATATATATATATATATATATATATATATATATATATATATATATATATATATATCCGAGGTCTGTTCAAAAAATAGGATGAATTTTCAAAATTCGTTATGTCATGTTGCTACACTCGTCTCGAACATATGTTCACAGTTTTAGCTATATAGCACACCAAGTTTGTTAGTGAGAGGCATAAAAGTTAGAAGTGTTTTGCGTGTTCGGCGATTTTCTATTGTCGAAAAACATGGATCAAAGAGTTTGCATTAAATTTTGTGTGAAAAATGGAATCAAGTGCTCCAGAACACTTGAAATGTTGAAAGTGGCATACGGTGAGTCTACTTTGAGCCAAAAAAATGTTTACAAGTGGTACAAGCTTTTCACAGAAGGTCAAGAAGATGTGAATGACGACGCTCGCCCTGAAGGCCCCAGCACATCAACAACCGATGAAAATGTTGAGGAAGTGAAGAAAATTGTTATGGAGAATTGTTGAATCGCTATAAGAGAAGTTGCTGGATGAGGATGTCGGCATATCGGTTGGCTCATGCCATGCAAGTTTTTCGGAAATTTTGGGCATGAAGCGTGTGCCAGCGAAGTTTGTTCCAAAATTGCTGAATTTTGACCCAAAAAATCGTCGCAGATTTGCTTAAAAGGGTCATAACTGGTGACGAATCATGGAAATATGGTTATGACATCAAAAACAAAGTCCAATTGTCCCAATGGAAGAGCCCAGAAGAGCCAAGGCCAAAAAAAGCACGCCAAGTTCGATCAAATGTGAAGGTTTTGCTGACTGTTTTTTTTATTACCGTGGCGTAGTGCATCAGGATTTCATACCACATGGTCGTACGGTCAATAAGGAGTATTATCTTAAGTTATGCGCAGCTTGCGAGAAGCAATAAGAAGAAAACGTCCGGAATTGTGGAAAAACAATTCATGGCTTTTGCATCACTATAATGCACCTTTTTACTCGTCATTGCTTGTTCGTAATTTTTTGGCCAAAAACAACACCGTAATCATGTATCAGCCACCGTATTCACCAGATTTAGCTCCCTGCGACTCGTTCCTGTTCCCAAGATTGAAGAGACCCATAAAAGGACGGCGTTTTGAGACGATTGAGGAGATACAAACCGAATCGCTGAGAGAACTCAAGAGCATAACAAAAAGTAAATATCAAAACTGCTTTGAGGATTGGAAAAAACGCTGGCACAAGTGTATTATATCTGAGGAGGACTAATTTGAAGGGAAACAAAATAGAAATTGATGAATAAATAAATATTTTCTGAGAAAAATTAAAATTCACCTTATTTTTAGAGCAGACCTCGTATATATTTATAAATATATATATATATGTATATATATATATATATATATATATATATATATAGGTATATATATATATATATATATATATATATATATTTATATATATATATATATTTATATATATAATATATATATATATATATATATAGTTGATGGAATCCGTCGTTACTACGTGATAATTTAACATGATGAACAAAACCTAAATTTGAATTTACTACGTTTATTATCACAAAATATTTTGAAAAGTGTTAAATTTTTCAAAATATTTTGTGAATAATAAAACGTAGTAAATTCAAATTTAGTTTTGTTCATTATATATATATATGTATCTATATATATATATATATATATATATATATATATATATATATACATATATATAATATATATATATATATATATATATATATATATATATATATATTTATATATATACATATATAATATATATATATATATATATAATATATATATATATATATATATATATATATATATATATATATATATATTCTCGTGTCACGGTGTTAGAAGTTAAACTCCTCCGAAACGGCTCGACCGATTCTCATGAAATTTTGTGTGCATAGCGGGTAGGTCTGAGAATCGGCTACCATCTATTTTTCATCCCCCTGAATTTTAAGGGTCCACCCCTTAATTTTTTAATTTTATTTTTCAGACAAAATTTCCTGTTCTATTTTTTTTATGATTCAGCATTCAAAAATACATACAACCCTGAATTTTCAACCGTTCACGATCAACCCCTATTTTTTAATTGTTAAATTTCTTCGAAATTGCTCGACCGATCCTCATGAAATTTTGTGTGCATATCGATTAGGTCTGAGACTCAGACAAAATTTATTTTTCATTTCCCTGAATGTTTAAGGTGGGTCGAGGGGTGGTCCACCCCTTAACTTTAATTTTTATTTTTCAGACAAAATTTTCTGTTCTATTTTTTCATGATATATAAATTCGAAAATACATACAATCCTAAATTTTCACCTCTCTACAATCAACCCCTATTTTTTATTCGTTAAACTCCTCCAAAATGGCTAGACCGATTCTCATGAAATTTTGGGTGCATATCGGTTAGGTCTGAGAATCGGACAACGTCTATTTTTCATCCCCCTGAATGTTGAGGGTGGTCCATCACTCAATTTTTTTTTTCAGACAATATTTTCTGTTCTATTTTTATTATGATACAACATTCAAAAATACAAACAATCCTAAATTTTCAACCCTCTACGATCAACTTCCATTTTTTATTGGTTAAGTATAAACTTCAATTTTTCTGGCAAGATTTTTATTTTTATTTTGTCATGACTTAGGGTGGTTCACCACAAACATTTTTATAAATTTTTTATACAAAATTTTTATTTTCATTTTTTTATGATGTTGCATTTAAAATACATATTACCCTGAATTTTCAACCTTCTATCAACAACACATATTTTTTCATAGCCATTTTCATAATTTAAACAACGTTTGCCGGGTCAGATAGATTGATAGATAGATATAATGATAGATAGATAGAGATATATCGGCAGATAGATGAATAGACAGGAAGATAGATAAAAATAATTTATATGGCAGAACTACGTTTGCCGGGTCAGATCCATGGAATTAAAATATAGAGTTATTCAATTTTCATTCAAAATTATCAAATTAGTAAAATTCAATATTTATTTAATTCATTGCGACTAATGTATATGAATGGGTATTGAAAATATATTTTTGTTGAGAAAAATTAAAATTATTCTAATTGTTCGCCGATATTTTGTTATCACTTATCATCATCCTACTGTTATTGTTAGATAAAATCAAATTTGTTTTGTGAACGTAAGGAAATATTCGCAAATATTCTCTTCCTTGATTTTGAATGTATGTTGCTGTCTTTATAATGCAAATGTCGTATTAATCAATTCTAGTAGATGGGTTGAATCACCCCAAAGAAATCAGGTCCACAATGCCTGAAAGGAATAAGGTCGCTGTCCTGTAATTACATATGGGAGGTATCTAAAGTTATGCGAAAGAGTTGGGCAACCCTTTAGTTAAGCCACCTGCCCTGATGCCAAACATTAGGAACGTTCGGAATGGCTTTTTATATTACAGGCATCAGGCAACACTCCAAGTGCGCTTCAATATACTGTCAAGTGAGATTGGTGAACAGCTGAGCTTTAAGATTATTGATCTGAACAGTGGCGTTCTACTTTTTGATATTTTTCTATAAACACAATAAATTATAAATATAATTATTAAAATTATTTAAGAATCCTTAGTATTTAAAAAAGCACAGCTTGATATTAGGGATTAGTGTAATTGAATTTATGATGATGCTGCGTTTTACCACACGGTTGTTTCATGAGATAAAACTGAATACAAAACTCACAGATCATATAAACCTCAGTGAGGAAAACGACAACAATAAGAAATAATTGAATAGAGGGATGAAAGTTAGGAAATCCTTTGAGAGAACTTATGAATTTATTAAAGCAATGGTTCATAAAAACAATTTACAGACTCATTAAATCAAATACGCAATTTCTATGTTTTTACTGAGTTCAAAAATAATCAAATATTCATGACGAATTCAATGTATTCCCTCGTTTTCTATTTGCCTATATTCTACCAAAAATTAATTTATTAAAACAATGGTTAATAATAACAATTTACACATTTATCAAATGAAATAACGCATGATACACGTTTAGGTAAAACTTCACCTTCTTTAGATGCTAATGGCAAACTAACTATGTTTCTCTGGTATATCGAAAACAAGAAAAGAAGAGATAACAAATTGTGTAGAATGGGTAAATAGAAGGATGGTTACAAATAATTAGTAAAATAGGAAAACCCCATTCTAAACTGCTAGTCAGGTAGTTGGGTAATTTTGAAAAGATTCAGAAAGGGGCTTGTAGTATAATTAATTTGGCTATTCAACAGGAGACCTGAATGTTTATATTTATTTATCTGTAATGATTCTAGAAAATTAAGTTTAGTTCCCTTAATTTCAGCATTTAATATTTTGAAGTCAAAATTGTATGTAGGATTTTCTCGGATTAAATGATTTGCATTACCTGACTAGAAGTTTATAATGGATTTTTCCTATTTTACTAAGTATTTGTAACCATCCTTCTATTTACCCTTTCTTCAAAATTTATGATCTATTTATTTATTTTATTCGATACAAGGAAGAAACATATTTAGTTTGCATTTAGCAACTGAAGAACGTGAAGTTTCACCGAAACGTGCGTCATGCGTATTTTGTTAAATAAATGTGTAAATTTTCATGAACCATTGTTTTAATATGTTATTAATTTACATCATGTATTGGCCCAATCAATCCAAAAATTACATGAATTACATAAAATATGGAATATATTCAGCAGAGGTGGAATGATTTAAAGCTGTTTGTTTATTCAATAAGTTTGTAAATTTTAAATCTGTTAACTTCTAAGAATTCCAAATAGTTCAATTTCAAGTTTTAGCTCTTGATATATACATATACCTATGGAAATTTGTATCAAATATATAATTTTAATCTAACAGATAATTGAAAAAATAAGAATTATGCGATTCTTTTTCCGAATTTTCTGTGTTCTTATTATATGTATGGGTTTAGGAAGGGACTTTCGACATCTGATGCAATGTTGAAACTTCTAGAGGCCATAACAAATGCTTTTGAAAGTAGGGACAAGTTTTTGGCTGTTTTTAGCGATTTGAGTGCAGCGTTTGATTGTGTGGATAGGGATATTTTGCTGGAGAAATTGCGGTTTTATGGCGTCAGGGGTAGAGCATTGAAACTGCTGACTTCGTATTTGTCTGATCGGTACCAGATAGTCAACTCCGGAGGGGTGGATCGTGTTCCTATGTTTGTTGGAACGGGCGTGCCACATGGAGTCTGTGCTGGGTCCGTTCCTCTTCCTAGTATATATAAATGATTTACCGAATACATTTAATGACGAAAGCATAAGAAACATATTATACGCGGACGACGCAACTTTCGGGGTCAGCATGGGAAGAGGAGAGGACTCGGTGGCTATCTTGGAGCATATTCTGCAGAGGGCCAATGACTGGTTTGCATCTAACAAATTGGTGTTAAATGTAAGTAAAACAAAATCAGTAGTTTTTGAAACTAAGTCTAATGAAAAAAATAAGGAATCAAATGTAAAATTTTTGGGTGTAACATTGGATGTAATTTTGCTTTGGACTGACCATATTTCTAAGCTATGCAGTACACTGAGTCAAAGGACTTATGCCATTAGAAAAGTTAGACAGGTGGTAAGCCAGCGGGCGGCTGTCACTACCTATTATGCTTTATTTGAGTCGGTAATGCGTTATGGGGTAATAGCATGGAGTTCGGCAGCGAGCACACATCTGGATGAAGTATTTAGGGTCCAAAAATTGGCAATGAGATCAATAGTAAATATACCGTCGGATTCATCATTTAGGCCCTTTTTCAAATCTTTGAGGATAATGACTTTATATGGCATCATGGTTTATACAAAGTTAATTTTTGTCAAGAAAAATATACAAAAGTATGTTGTGGCAGCAGACGTTCATTCCCACAATACAAGACATAAAAATCAGCTAGTGATATAGTAGGCTGTCTAGAACAAAAAATGAAGAAGTCAAATTGTATAATGCACTGCCACGGGAAGTTCGTGTTGGTGCTATTAAAAGTTTTAGGAACAATTTGCTAAATATCTTGACTGATAACCCAGTATATAGTTTTGAAGAATACTATTTGTTGGTTCAAAACAGAGATGCTTTCCTTTGAAAATGGGACATGTGCATTTATGGTGACACCTTTTGGCTTGTATAATTGTTGACGTCTGTTTTTGTTTGTATTTTTGATCTGTATTTTGTATTCACGATTGTCTGTTCTATTGTATGTTTATTTGTTCATTAACGTATCAAAATTTATGATAGTATTAGGAACAATTTGTAGTTCATTATTTTATTTTGTGACTTGTCTATAAATGCTTTGTATTTCTGAAGAATAATAAATATATATTATATTATGATTATATTATGAATTTTGTTATAATCAACACGTAGAAACTTAGGAAAAAAAATCGAATAACATGAAAGATGTTTTGAAAATAATGGGAGAGATTATAATTATTTCAATCATTTATGAAATAAGAATTATACATTCAATATAGATTTCAATATTTTACATATAGAAAGTAGAGCTTTGAAATTGAATTTTTGAGAAGCCTTAAAAATTAACAGGTATAAGTAATTCTGATAACTTATATACTCAAATCATCCCCTTCCTGCTAAATGCATTAAAAAATTTGTTTATTAAAGGAATAAAATATAAATAAACTATTATTTGAAATATTACAAGAATTTTATAGCGGAGGAATCAGGTTTTTTCCTTTTTTCATTTTTTCTTAAGCTGCGGCATAAAAATGGCTGAAAAATAATGGCTTATTCTTATAAGGATAAAAATTGTATAATTAAAAAGAACAAAAATGTGCATTTTAATTAAAGTGTCATAGTTGAAGCAAAAAGAAAATTGGTAGAGTTCACAGTAATTTCAACACAAAAATGGAGGGCATAAAAGTAGCTTCTCAATAAATAAAATATGTTGTAAATTCTTCATATACAATAAAAAATTGAAATTACTGTTTTTTTCTTTGAAAATGGAACATTAAAAGTTATAAATTTTCCTACCAATTTATCGTATCTACGCCTCTGTTGTAGATCCTCCTCTATTGAAAAAAAATTGAAGAATAAGGAAGGAAGGAAAGAGCAAGTAACTATCGCTGGAAGCAGGGGACATAAACAATAGATTTTCGTCCAAAGCCACCCATACAAAGCAAGTTGCAAGATGTTCCGCATAACCCATGGGGAGATTTCATCGCACGGTGGATTTCTTTGATAATAAAAGAATACGAGTATTGAAATGTATTGTGGGGAACATTTTAGAACGCACTCGGATTGCAAAAAATAAATGAGTTCATTCTATCATTTATCTGACTCTTCAGGGTTATATGTATTCTCTTATGAACTATATAATTTTGATGATAATAGATTGGAACCAGTTTGTCGAAAGTATATACAGGGTGATTCATATGGTATTATTCTGAATATTGAGACTTAGATAAATGGCTACGCTTTCTCGATGTTAAATATTTTCAGCCCTGTGTCTTGCTACTTGTTCAAAAAGATACAAATTTGCTATTTCAAATGAGACAGCCTGTACGTTATGGCATTTTTCTCTTCGCTACTGCTTTTCGAATATTCTTGTTAAATGCTTCTTTATGCCTATCTGCAACGGTTTTCTAGAAAATTCCTAAATTCCCTAATTTTTGATCAAAACGTAGCAAAACGTTGCTGTAGTTCAATAAGTGGAGAGCTGAAATTACTTAGTTATTTTATCAATATATTGTATATTAGTTTAGTATAAAATAATTTGTTCTTTGTTGCAAAGAATCATTTAAAAATTGTAGTATTACTGGTATATACGAAAATGGTTTGAATTGCAATTTTTAAAGTAGATGGTTCTATTTATTATAAAATATTGTCACAAAAAAATTATATATGATATATACATAACTTAAAGCTTTTTTACAAAGTGAAAGCAAGTTTCTATGAAAATTGGATTATTTTAGCGTATTTTCATTATGCACTAGTGAAAATGTCATTTTAAAAATTTGATAATCAATGCATTAATATTAATACGATTGCGCTTTAATTAACAAGAAAATGTTCATTATACAATGTGACAAAATTATAACAACAACATACAGAAGGTCTATAACATGTGCCTTGATTTACAACCAATGAGTAAGGAGAAGTTTGGACTATTACAAAATGACTTCAAATGTGAAGGGTCAAAACTTAGAGCGGAACGATATTCACCGATTCCTGTTGCTACATTATTGTTAAATATATTGAATACCATTTTTTTTACGATGAAAAAATACGAATACATTTATTTCAACTTGAAGCGAAGACATTATGGGATTCCTATCAACATATAAAACTATAATTCTTCCTTTCACAGAATCTACAACAAGGCCCATTTACCTGCTTTGAAATACAGAAATAGTAGCATCTCGTTTAATTTTATTATCTACCTTGGAAGGAATATAAAAAAAACACCTACACATTCATTTACCGTAACTATACCCAGCTTCACAGTAGTATCGTATATATAAGCTTCAGTTAACGGTGGCTTTAAATGGTGGAAGTTAACATTCAGAATATTTTCGCGATCTTTTTCTGCTGAGATATACGATTCAAGTTTTGTGAAATTGAGCTGCAACAGCCTCAGTTATTGCTTTTTTATATCATCGAATGTGTTGGCATTATCATTTACTGGAATGACAGTATCGTTTACATGTTTATATGGTACCTTTCAGGAAAATATTGGCATATTTCGATAACCAAATACTACTGAGAAACATTTTAATCAACGAACATTTCAAGGTAGTTAACATTTCATACCTAGAAATAAATTATTTTCTATAAAATATTTCTATTTTTATAATAAGTACGAAAATATTGAAGATGAAAGTATACTATCAAATTAACCGAAATATTTTACACTAGAGAGAGAATTTATAAAATAGTGACATATCTATTGTACGTTTATTTCACTTGATAGATATTTCCATCGATGTCTTGTTTATTGAACACTTTTATGTATCCTTGTTTATGATTGCGGAAGAATTTTGGTTATAAATGTGTATATATATATATATATATAT
>JARQZK010005112.1:357500-367500 GCA_030704885.1 Cynegetis impunctata | reverse complement strand
ATACTATATATATATATATATATATATATATATATATATATATATATATATATATATATATATATATATATATATATATATATATATATATATATATATATATATATATATATATATATATATATATACTTTTTTTTGCTAATAATTTTCAAGAGATTAGAAATAGTTCACAGGCAACAACAATTTGAATAAATAATTATATATATATATATATTTATTCGAATTGTTGTTGCCTGTGAACTATTTCTAATCTCCTGATAATTATTAGCAATAACAGGCCTGTTGAATCTTAAAAAACTCGATTTTATTAAAAAGTTTCGCCACGACATTCGTGGCATTATCAAAACTTTTGAAAAAATTGAAATTTCTTTGACATTTATTGATTTGAAAAAATTTGAATAGAAAAAGACTACTATGTTTCACTAAAATTTTTCGGCTGTGGCCGTTCTTTGTTATTTATTACGTGCTATTCAGTCCAATATTAACATTCAAATCTGTTATTATTTGATGGTAAGGGAAACCATAGAAACCTTTACTCACGTAATGTTCGAAATAGGTTCAAATTATTTTGATTTTGAAGAGTCAAAGAATAGGGTACTATTTATCTTTTTTTTTTTTTCAAAAATTTCTCATTGCGGCTGTGGCCGTCTTCAGTTATTAATTACGTGCTATTTAGTCCAATATCAACAGACAGGTCTGTTGATATTAGATGGGAAGGGAACCACAGAAACCTTCAGCCACGTAATGTACAAAATAGGTTTAAAATATTTGATTGTTGTCTTTAAAAAAACATTACTTGTAATTTTGGAGATTACATGTTCTAAACTATAATTTCTTTTCAGAAAAATTGGAAATTCTAGAATTCTAGATGTTTAGATTTTGTCTAAAAAAGATAAATAGTACCCTATTCTTTGACTCTTCAAAATCAAAATAATTTGAACCTATTTCGAACATTACGTGGGTAAAGGTTTCTGTGGTTTCCCTTACCATCTAATAATAACAGATTTGAATGTTATTACTGGACTGAATAGCACGTAATAAATAACAAAGAACGGCCACAGCGGAAAATTTTAGTGAAACATAGTAGTCTTTTTCTATTCAAATTTTTTCAAATCAATAAATATCAAAGAAATTTCAATTTTTTCAAAAGTTTTGATAATGCCACGAATGTCGTGGCGAAACGTCAACTTTTTAATAAAATCGAGCTTTTTAAGATTCAACAAGCCTGTTATTGCTAATAATTATCAAGAGATTATATATATATATATATATATATATATATATATATATATATATATATATATATATATATATATATTTAAGGCGAAGGGTAGTCTTGACTGACTAGTTAAAGAAAAAGTAGATAAATCGTGAGGATGCAGTCAAAAGTACTGGGCTGTTCTAAAGAAGGCTCTGTGTTATTATGTCAACGTTTCGAAAATTCTTTATTTTCTTCTTCAAGACATCTTCAAAGAAGGTTTACAATGCACAAATTTTCTTTTAAAAAACAAATAGGTTAAAAACATTACTCACTCAACTTGAGGTTAGTAGTGAAAAGTCAACATCAACAAAACACCTAAAAGTCATCCCTACTGAAGTGGATAACATCTATTAAATCTTCTCACAGACAAGCATGCCTTCCGCAATTCGTCTGCCGAAAGAAAATATTATAACCTTTTTGGAAATTTTACAGTCAATTGATTTTATAAGTGATTAAAACTATTAATAGATGTTATCCAATTCAGTAGGGATGACTTTTAGGTGTTTTGTTGATGTTGACTTTTCACTACTAACCTCAAGTTAAGTGAGTAATGTTTTTAACCTATTTGTTTTTTAAAAGAAAATTTGTGCATTGTAAACCTTCTTTGTAGATGTCTTGAAGAAGAAAATAAAGAATTTTCGAAACGTTGACATAATAACACAGAGCCTTCTTTAGAACAGCCCAGTACTTTTGACTGCATCCTCACGATTTATCTACTTTTTTTTTTTTTTTTTTTTTATATATATATATATATATATATATATATATAGTTGATATATTCTTGCCTGAATTGTATTTTTACTGCTGTGTCTTTTTTGCAATAACAAAGAAAATATGGTAAAGTTTAAAAGCAGACAGTTTTTTGTTTCATAAATTTGGTTTTTTTCTTCAGTTACTAATTCCTTACTATTCAGTAATTATATTATATGGTAGTGGATAGCAAAGAAGCCCTTAATCTTTTAATTTATCAACATTTTTCTAACAAACAACATGAATCAAAATAGTATAATTAATCTAACAATCTCAAGCACAAGAAGGGCAATTTCTTCGGTAACATCCACTCAACTAACCACTCCTTTCTCCAGTAGAACAAATTCAAGTACAGTTTTAATCCTTTCAACGCCCTCCACATCTTCAGAATATTCTTCCAACTATCAACACATTGATTCCTCTAGAGTAGGTTGAATATTGAGCATAATCGAAATAATAAGTAATATTTTACAAAGGAAAATCTATAAATCAAATAATTAAGTACCTATATTGATATGATATTCATTTAGTAATCGTTTAATACATATAGAAATTTATTTGTTATTTCGTATGATTGTTTTTACTTGTTTGAAGAAGAAATCATTAGGTAAACTACCAACTAATTCTTCTATGCTTTGTTTTAATCCGAACCATCGATAAGCTTCGATCTAATTGAGCAGAAAATTTAGTTGATGGAGTATGAATGAAGCTTATGAATATGAAGCCATGTTTCATTTATTGTAAATGATGAAGATGCTATATGAATTATTGAATAAATTTCAATCTTCATGTTCATGTTATCAGGTTTCAAATTTCATAATTTATTAATGTTATAGCTAAAGAAAATCGATACCACCCATTTCAATATGTTACCATGTAAACAAAGTCTCATCTATCATATATCATCGATTTTAACGAATTTATATTTAAAGAATTTTTCGAGTCATATATTAATATAAAATCTAACGAGTAGTTGGAATTTCTGACCACATAGGAAGAATTATTCGTTGTCGTCTTGGTGTTGTAGCCAATCATAGGTAATATAAAAATTAATAAATAAAACCCAAAAATTCAAGTCTTATCACCAGATCTAATGCCTTAATATACGAGTTTATTAGTCGCAAAGGACGCCTGTATTTTAGGGGGTTCTATCTTACTACAAATTATTAATATTTATACCTCCCGATAAATGTTAATTTATAATTCTTGAGTATTAGGCAAAGCTAACGATGGGAACATGTCCGCACATTCTCTTTCTTATCGTTAACTATAATTCATATTGAGCGTACATATTTTTTAAGAGGTATTATTGCATATACAGGAATATTAAGTATGTTTTGGACGAGCTCACTTATCGAGATATAACGAATGAAAAATGATTATATTTTAGTCGTAGTCGAAATTATGTTATGACTTTGGGTTATAAAATGTAGAGGTTTTTAGTTGAGAACTTTATTGGACAGTAATAATTCACTGGATTGAAACTCTGGCTCATAATTGGAGTAAAATATATAAAAAATAGATTAATAGATGAAAATTTGGGATGGGATATAAAGAAGGATATTAAATGAGGTGGTTTTTAGTGGAGAATATCATTGTACCTACAGTAACAATGCACTGGATTGAAACTCGTGCTCATAATTGAGGGAAGTTGTATGAAATAGTATATTACATAATAAGTGTGGTAACTAGGTTTTTAGCACACGCTAAGTGAAGTTTGAAAAACGAGCCGAAGGCGAGTCTTTTCATTCACTTAAGTGTGCTAAAAACCTTTACCACGCGAGTTATGTATACTATTTTATCTACAACCGTTCGTTTTGATTGAATACAAATTAAATATAGTCTAAAATTTCCCAACTTGGTCACCGGCAATGTTTTAACTTTTTTTATTGTTATGAAAATTAGGATGTCATAGGGACAAAAAAAAGCGACGCCACTTTGAAGTTGTCAGTCAAAATGTCAGTCGAAAATATGGAGATTTCACGGCTAGTTGAAGCTGCTATGGCGAACTTGCTACCACAGAAATCCGGAATTCGCTACGAAAAGGCCTATGATATGTTAATCGAATGGTGCTCCCATAAAAATCATTTCAATAAAAATTCAACAAAAATTTGTTTAATAATTTTTTACCGCTTTAGTGCGTTGAAATGATTTTTACTGCACTAGTGCGTTAAACTGAATTTACACACGGTTGTAGATGAAATAGATTAATTGATACAAATTTGATTGAATCGCGAGAAATGGAAAATGAGCTTTTATCATTTAACATAAAAAAATAGTGATAAACAACAAATTATCTTGTTTCTCATTTATATTTGAAAATAAACGATCACATAGTAAAAGACAAATACAACCAATATTTATATAATGATCTATCAAATAAAAACTATAAATTTCAAATAAACTGTCCCAGATAAAACTTTCGACCTGAATATTTTGCTTAATATGAAACTTTGAAAAATTCTAAAAACAGGTAAGTTTATTATATTGAGTGAGATCAATTTCCTATGCTTGTATTATAAACATTAATTTTTGTGTTTTGCGTATTTCGAGAAAAAAAATTACAATAATTATATCTCTTCAGCCGTGGATCTTAGGACCTAGAATCCAAGGGTGGAAAAGTAGCAATACCCCAAAAAATTTGTATGGTTCATATGCTCAACACCCTATATATATATATATATATATATATATATATATATATATATATATATATATATATATATATATATATATATATATATATATATATATATATATATAAATATATAATAATTATATATATATATATATATATATATATATATATATATATAATATATATATATATATATATATATACAGGGTGTTTCATATTGTTGAAAAAAACTTCATATGAACGTATGTCCTGAACGTCATAATTTTCGAACTACAGGGTGTTGAAGTTTTAATAAAAAAAAATTCTTTTCGTAATAACTGTGGTACCGTTTTAGTTTTCTTTATAAAACTTGGTACATTGTGTCCATGAACCAAAAGGTACTTTTTGATGAAGAAACTTTTTTGTTATTTTCACCAGTGGCGTTCGTGCGGGACATGACTTCAACATTTTTAGCAAAAAAAGTGGTACGCCACTGTTTGATTTTAAATTAAAAACTTATTTTAGATTCGCCTATCCTTTTTCAACAATTTCGGTCCCATGTTTGTTTTTTCGTTTTTGTTTAAAGGAATAAAAATAATTTTCTTGTACGCCGATATTGCTAATTTCTGATCCGATGCATGAAGCAGATTATTTTTTTCTCTGCCTAAGTGTGCCTGTGTATTTTCAAAAAAGCCTTTCCATCTGGACATTCACTAGTATAGCATCCGTAAAAACACTTTTAAAGGTAAATCTCACGAAAATCACAGAATTTTTTTATTGAAACTTTAACATCCTGTAGCTCGAAAATTATGACGTTCAGCACATACGTTCGTATGAAGTTTTTTTTTAAATCATCCAGGAAATCACCCCCTGAAATATATATATATATATATATATATATATATATATATATATAGGTATATATATATATATATATATATATATATATATATATATATATATATATATATATATATATATATAATATATATATATATATATATATATATATATATATATTATATATTATAGGTATATATATATATATATATATATATATATATATATATATATATATATATATAGGTATATATATATATATATATATATATATATATATATATATATATATATATAATTACAGGAAAATGATTTCGTAGAGCGTAACCTCCCAAATTATCCACTTGTGTATATCACCATTCATCGTAATGTTCCTTTGATAAAACCAGAACATTCAACTACGCAATTTATTGATTATTCGAACACCTGAACACGTACTTCAGTACAACACACCTAATAATTTATTTATACTTCAGTGTCATCCCTACAGCGGCCAAACTAGCTAGTAACACCTCACAAAAGCCTACCCGGTGTGTTGGTGATCCTTCCAAATCCTGGGGTACCTCAACGAACAATAATAAGGAACAGGGTCAGAAGTTCACCCGCTTTCCCACGCTACAACCCCTATTTAGGAGTTGTCCCCTCCGAGGCGTAAGAACAAGAAGTCCCCCTTTTTCTTCTGGTGCAAGATTTGCGTCACAAATTTGCCGGGGAGGTTTCCCATCGCACAGCGTGGGACCGGCTCAAGGTGGTGCCTCAACCACCCTCTTTGTATTTACCCCCTGAACGTCTGACTCTTCAATTAAATTCCGTGGTACACTTTTGTTGAGTGTACACAAGTAATTATAATGAGTAGTCGCTGTACTAAGCTCAACACTTTGGGAATTCAATGGATTGTTTATTTTACAAAGGTCGCGCTTGGAAACTTGCTCACCTGGGTTTGTCAAGTCATTGGGCGGAAAAAAGCTTGATTTAACGTTGGTTCAGATATGTGTTGATTTTTTCTACGAAATGATTTCATATTCGGAGATAGTATATTACAAAAAAAGTATAGAACAGCAAAGTTTTACTAAACGAATATAGCGTCAGAATATTAGCGCTCGATAATACTCTAACGAGTGGACGAGTGAGTAACTCGAAAGATATATGAGTTCAGTAACACTGATTTTCTTACGAAAATCAAGTGAACTATTTTCCTATTATGTGTTGGTAGTTATGAACAAAATGTATAGATGTAAAAGCCTTCCAAACTTAATTTCAGATTTTATTGTAGTTACCTGGCAGGAAAAAACTTCACAAAATTGCTATGAAGACATTTTAAATGCTGCTCGTAAAGCGCCTTCAAGGTAACTTTCTGTAAAATCCAAGGAAAAATAGGAGAAAGAAAATGAAATATCATGTTATTAGAAAATAATGAAAAAGCTTGTGAACAAAACATCTTTTTTGCCAATATTTTGTTGAATATAACAGTTTTCTATTTTTTTGTTATTTCAAACTAAAATAACCCTGCATCAACAGCGATGAGTTATTAGCAGGAACAAACATACAGTTAGGAATCAGATTTTGCGATATATGTTAGTGTCTCTTATACGATCAAGAAAGAAGATCAAACAACCTAGATGATAACTTTCAAACATAATAACTGTTTTGCCAAATATGGTGGCCTCATCAGACAGTGGAGTACTTCATACTAATAAGAATATCGTTCATAGCTGAACGATATTCTTGTTTTACGAGTTAGTATAGAGTACTCATCCATCTGAAGTCAATGTGTTTAGCGAAACAATTGCTATGTTTTACAAAATATAGTAGAACTCAAAAGTTGCTGGAGGTTTATTTAAAAGATTGTAATGGATTTTTATCAAGTATCGATCCAATCAATTAGTAATGATAAAATAAAAAATACTGATGAAAGTAACGTTCTTTTGAGAAAGTTGACTATTTTCATACAATTTTTTTTCAATATATTCACAATTAAGACCTACACAAATAAAATACAATAGATTATTTAATTATTGAAATTACATTACAACCAGTTGGCATTAATACTCTTGATGAAATTCCCTAAAAAGAATACTTGAAACTTCTAAGTGCACGAAAACGTCTGTTACCTTTCTCGCTGACAGTAAAGATGATACTCAAACACTGAGAAGATATGGAGGATGGCAGTCCACTTGTGTGACTGAAGTATATATTGGGGAAAGCATTCCCAACAAATTGAAAATTTTAAAAACTATTTCTCACCAGCAAGAATTAATGGCACCCCAAAATCATCCATCAATGCACATGAAAAATTATAATAGTTTTGAGGAAATTGAAGTTGACTCGAATAAATTTAGTGTTGATATTTTTTTGTATTTAAATAATTGTATTTTTAATATTCATAACAATTATATTTACGTGAATAATTTTCTGTCAAAACTTTTTTTAACTGCAGTCAACGTACGTATGTATCCTTCCAATTACCTACTACCTTAATAAACGATTTAGAATTTAGTAAAACGGCAGATTATTAATCAAATAAGAAAAAACACTTAAATGGATTGGAAATTACCTACTTGACAGGCTGTACTATCTTATCGCCATCGATGTAATCGATATATTTCAAACATAATTGATCAATGGCTCTTTCCTAGACGTGATAACATTTATTTATATGAAATAATAATGAGATATTAGTCTCATTAAAACAAAGCATTATGCATATCCTCATTAGGGTTACTAGTTAATTTTATTTCTATGTACGATAGGTACTACCAATATAAATTTTGCTTCAACTAACACATTTCAAAATTTGTAGCAAAATTTATATCAGTAAAACCTACTATAATATAAACATAAAAATAACGAAGGTATAAGTAGTTTTCGAAACTATAAACTCAATTTGAATTATACCAAATATTTTTAGGAATACAATAAATCTTCAAATACGGAATAGGAATTATTGCATAAATATTAAACCTCTCGGAAACAATAGAGATCGAAAAAATAAACTAGATCAATTGATGAAGCCGATACTTGTTGAAAATTAATATTTATAATGAAATATTATTCATAACAAATTTTACATATATTTGTCTAAACAAAGATTGTTTAGTCGGAATCTCTACGAATAGGTAGTACTTCTGACGTAGGTTGTGCATTACAAGCAAATATATTGAAAATCAATAGGGTTTCATTAAAAATATACTAGAAGTTCTTTTAGTTGATTTTGATGATTAGCCACTTTTGAGTTTATATAAAATATAAAAATATTTTGTTAGAAAATTTACTTTAAGTTTATAAATCTTTGAAACTATTGTTTTCATTTCGTTCTCCTTTTACATGGATTCGGGGTCTCCAATATTCAAAAATGTTTTCTTCATGAATATAATTGACAAATTTTCCGAGTATATATTGAAAGAGGTTCGAAAATTTGTAATTACAAATTACGGTTAGTATGATGTTGCTAAGTATTTTCTCCATACAAAATTAAACAAGGTTTTTGCAATATTTCAAACATCAATCTTTCTATTACTATAAATGATACCTTAATATTAGTATATATTATTAAAAAATATTTTTAAATTTGGTTTAAAATATATAATTACATAATTAATTTATATGGTCAAAATATGATATAACTATATGTGAAAGATTGTAAGCAAGAGAGGTTTTACAGTTGAAATAAATTTTACAATGACCGAAATATTTATTATTTAAAATTTCGACAATTTGACTGAATTATAATGCATTTATAGGTTCACGGATGATTAAGTATTTCATTGAAGGTACCAATAAATGATCATTGGTTTTTCGAATACTAGAAATATAAAAATATGAATAATAGAAATGGAAATATTTCTTTCAATTCTGACAGTGCCTCCCAGTTGAATAATCCATTATAAATGCAATAAACACACTTGATATAAAGGAATCACACTAAATTTTATTACATGGTGACATTCGTTTCACCTTTACAATGAATCATTGTTAAAAGCCCTAGTAGAGTCGAATAAACTATTATAGAGATGAGGTACAGGAAAAGAAGCCCTCATAGAGGCGAAGAAGACGTTATAGAGGCAACGGTCCTTGTGAAGGAGAAGGAGTCCTGGCAGAGGCGAAAAAATACTGCTAGAGGTGAAAAGGCCCTGGTACAAGCAAGGACGTTCTGGTAGATGAGAAGAAGCCTTGGTAGAGAGACCCTGGTAAAGGTGACGAATACCTGGTACAGGCAAATAAACCTGGATAGAGAAGAATAAATTCAGATAGAGGCGAAGAAGCTCTGGTAGAGACGCAAAAACCCTGGTAGAAGTGGAGAAACTCTGGTATAGGCGACGACGCTCTAATAGATCTGAAAAAACTCTGGTAGATATAAATAAATGGTTTTAGAGGTGAACAAGGTCTGTTAAATGTAAAGAAGCCCTAGTAAACGCTAAAATGCTCTGGTGGTGGCGGAAAAACAATAGTAGAAGTCAAGAAGCCCTGATACAGGTCAGGACACTCTGGTAGATGCGAAAAAACCCTGGTAGAGGCAGAGAGTCCTAGTAAAG
>JARQZK010005112.1:340000-355000 GCA_030704885.1 Cynegetis impunctata | reverse complement strand
TATATATATATATATATATATATATATACAGGGGTTGCGATAAAGTATGGAACAAGTTAAATATCTTTCGAAGGAAAAGGAGAGAATATTTATGAAATTTTGCAGGTAAGTCCAACTGGATCAAAATGCATTCTGATGTTGAATTTTTTGTTGATAACATACTTCCGGTTTGTTACCGGAAATAGACCCTAAGTTGCTTATTTTAAATAGGATACCCTATATATTATTACATTTTTGGATTCTACTTAAGATTCTAGACAGATTTTATGCATTATGTCCTATACCAAAGTCTAAGCGTTTTTGACATATTTAGGTTTTTATGTCAAAAACGACGATTGCAAGCCCTAATATAATTATCAGTTGTTTCTATAAGGAAGCCTTTTTTACTTACTTTGGGTTGAATTCCTTGTTGAAAAGGACCTACTTTAATAGATTTTTTATAATATTTGGATAACTAGTCATACAGGGTGAGCAAAAAATAAGATCTTGATTTTGCATTCAATCGTTAAACAATTAGATCTAGGATAGCCACGATCGTATTTGAGATCGTACTCGTTTATTACTTACTACATATGCATACACACAACATCAATTTGTTTATCTGAACGTTTTTTTACGGTTATGTAAAAATCTCAAGAGAAGTTGAATTAATTTTTGTCAGTTTTCTCAATCTCATTTTAGATCTTATTTTTTGCACACCCTGTATGACTAGTTATCCAAATATTATAAAAAATCTATTAAAGTAGGTCCTCTTCAACAAGGAATTCAACCCAAAGTAAGTAAAAAAGGCTTCCTTATAGGAACAACTGATAATTATATTAGGGCTTGCAATTCGTCGTTTTTGACATAAAACCTAAATATGTCAAAAAAAAACGCTTTAGACTTTGGTATTGGACATAATGCATAAAATTCTGTCTAGAATCTTAAGTAGAATCCAAAAATGTAATAATATATAGGGTATTCCTATTTAAAATTAAGCAACTTAGGGTCTATTTCCGGTACAACCGAAGTATGTTATCAACAAAAAAAATCATACATCAGATGCATTTTGATCCATTGGACTTTACCTGCAAAATTTCATAAATTATTCTCCTTTTCCTTCGAAAGATATTTACTTGGTTCCATACTTTATCGCCAACCCTGTACTATATTATACTATATATATTATATATATATATATATATATATATATATATATATATATATATATATATATATATATATATATATATATATATATATATATATATATATATTTGGAACCCCGGGCGGCCCCCTACAGCCCGCGGCCTAGTCGTCCTAGTGGTAAATCCGCTACTGTATAGTGGGGAGAATGGATCAAATTAGGGACCTTGGAATTATTTTCGATGCTGCACTGTCATTTGCAGTACACATTGACACTACCGTCAAAAAGAGTTGAAAGATGTTGTGTTTTGTACTGATAGTCACAAAGGGTTTTAAGGAGGTATTCACATTGAATACGCTTTATTGTTCTTTGGTTCGTAGTAATTTGTAGTATGCGCTTGTTGTTTGGTCTCCTCATTATTACAAATATATTAATCGTATCAAGAGTGTACAGAAGACAATTTTTAGAAATCTTACGAAAGTAAGAATCTGAAAAGATTCAGTAGACATTTGTATTTGAGAAATTATTACGTTATTAGAAGGTCTTGAGTTTGAAGCACAGAAGTATGTATTTCGATGAAATGTTTTCATATCGAATTTTTAATGACGTATACAATTTTCCGCTGTTCTTTATTTTTCAATGTACGGTAGTATATAAATCATCATGGTACTCTTTTCTGTGTCCCAAAAGCAATAACAAATATATTATATTTCTGTTTTTCTAAGAATTGCACGTTTTTATAACTGTAGGCATATTAAAGATATTGATGCTTTTAATGAAGGTTTAGTTGGTTTTAAAAAGAAACTATGCTGTTATTTGCTTCGTTACAATCACTTATGAATTTTAGTACTTCGATAAATTGAAGTTATTTGAGAATTTCTGTTTCCACTGTTGTTTTTATTTATTTTACTCTTTTTCTTAGTTAATATTTCTCAATAATTTGTGAATTTTCTCCTATGGAATCAACAATTTTCTTCTTTCGTATTTAGTGGATCTCTGTTATTGGGCTTAGGACTGTTGAGGTCCCCATTTGTAATAAATAAATAAACTATCCAGAAAATCATCAACTTTTGTTTCCATTGTATCCACACCGAGTTGCCATCTATTATTATTATTATTATTATTATTATTATTATTATTATTATTATTATTATTATTATTATTATTATTATTATTATTATTATTATTATTATTATTATTATTATTATTATTATTATTATTATTATTATTATTATTAAGTATTTATGAATACTGTTTCTTCAGATTCGAGAGTGTACTATCATTATTCTTCTATACATTTTTGTTATTGGTTGATGTTTTCAGTTTATCAAAATCTATAATAATAGTAATTACTATTTTTATTACTGAATTAACAGAACCACACTGTGTATTGAAAGACGTACTTATATATAGTCCTACATTACGAAAACAATTTATACAACGTTTTTCTGTTAAACAACAGACCTACAGTCCTTTCATTGTGAGTTTAAATTGCTTCTCAATGTTGTTGATACCTCGTTTTGAATACTTCCTGTCACCACTTTAGTTTGGAAAGCTTTATTCATTGCATATTGGGTATGGAAATATCGGTGTGGGAAGCCAACACCACCCCTGTCTGTCATAAAATTGATGCCATCTTTTGGAACACAAGCAATATTGCATTCTAGTCTAACATATTACAAATATTGTTTAACATATAAGGTATCATGTAACAGAAACTTTACGACTAGAAAAGAGTCATAAGTTTTTCGACGAACATGAATGCTATTGTTTGAACATTTCCTTATTCATGAATTTTAAAGTGTTTCGAGATTTTCAGGCGATTACATAACATAAATCAAACCCTTTCATTATGTTTCATACAGTTCAGTCTAGGACTTTCATGCACTGCTAGAAGGAAATATTGAGATGTTAAATATGTCGCTCATCAGATGATATCACTAGAGCTTAGAAATATATTCTTGAATTCTGATATATATATATATATATATATATATATATATATATATATATATATATATATATATATATATATATATATATATATATATATATATATATTATCTATATATATATATATATATATATATATATATATATATATATATATATATATATATATATATATATATATACATATATACAGGGTGTACCAATCTTACGGCAGACTTCGGTATATGGGTTATTTTAGGAGATATCAAAAAAATGTTATCGACAAAAATGGTAGATGTCTTTAAGGTCCATATTTTGAAATTATCTCGAACTATACAGAGTGTTGCATAACTCCATTACAAACTAAACATATGGTTTTTTAAATGAGAACCCCTGTATATTATACCGAATTCAGATTACTCACATTTTTTTGAAGCTTTTGATATAAGGTTTTGCTATGTTATACAGAGTACTTCAAAATATATGGACACGTTTATATGAAAATCATAGGTAAATCAACGCTCTGTAGCTTATTGTGCGTTGGAGAAAAAAATTGTATTTTGCCTAACAGAGTTTCGTTATATGATGCAATATTTTCGTATTATATTAAATTTTAATTATTTTTTATTTTGTATACAGGTTGGACGGAAACTCGAACCTTTCATTTTCTCTCTTATTTCAAATGGAACATCCTGTATTTTATAGCACAAATAGAATCTTCTATTATGTATCTTTGATTTTTGTCAAGCATTCCCTATACCCAAAGTCAATAAAAACAGAGTTATTTTGTAATATTTATTGTGAACCATAATTATTAACCTTTTATGTGAAAGCAATAAACGTTGAATGTAACAAAAAATCCTCTATAATAATAAATTTTGATAAACAATTTATTCCTTAACAAAACAAGTCACCAAAAGTATAATTCTAACCGTAATATTAAACTAAATGTTCAAAGTGTTCCCGTTAACATCAATCAATGCAATGCTGAAATCCATTGCATTTTCTAATTTAGCGTTGACATTGATGTTAACGATGAACACTTTGAACATTTAGTTTAATATTACGGTTAGAATTATAGTTCTGGTGACTTTTTTTGTTAAGAATAAATTGTTGATTAAAATTTATTATTATTTAGGATTTTTTGTTACATTCAACTTTTATTGCTTTCACATATAAGGTTAATAATTATGGTTCACAATAAATATTACAAAATAACTCTGTTTTTATTAACTTTGGGTATAGGGAATGCTTGACAAAAATTAAAGTTAGATAATAGAAGATTCGATTTGTGCTATAAAATACAGGGTGTTCTATTTGAAATAAGAGAGAAAATGAAAGGTTCGAGTTTCCGTCCACCCTGTATACAAAATGAAAAATAAATGAAATTTAATACAATACGGAGATTATTGCATCATATAACGAAACTCTGTCAGGCAAAATAAATTTTTTTTCTACAACGCACAATAAGCTACAGAGCGTTGATTTACCTACGATTTTCATATAAACGTGTCCATATCTTTTGAAGTACTCTGTATAACATAGCAAAAGCTTATATCAAAAGCTTCAAAAAAATGTGAGTAATCTGAATTCGGTATAAAATACAGGGGTTCTCATTAAAAAAACCATATGTTCAGTTTGTAACGGAGTTATGCAACACTCTGTTTAGTCCGAGATAATTACAAAATATGGACCTTAAAGACATCTACCATTTTTGTTGATCACATTTTAAAATAACCCATATACCAAAGTTTGTCGTAAGATTGGTACACCATGTATATATATATATATATATATATATATATATATATATATATATATATATATATATATATATGTATATGTATATTAGCGATATTGATGAACTATTCATTTAATGGAAATTCTTTTCAAATAAACTGAAATTAAAATGCTTCTCGTTATATTGCATTGAAATATACAACCGGTTTCGACTATAACTTTGTCGTCAAGTAAATGCAGACAAATCAGTTAAAAAAAAGCAGGCTCCTGTTCACTAGTTTAGAAAAAGTCCAAAACTGTTTGGAACAACATCAAAATGCAAGTGTCGTCTTATAATATCAATCAATGTCGTCATCATCAGGGAGCTATAAAAATGGAAGATCCATAATATAATTGACAAATTGTGAAAAAGTAAGCTCACAATATCAGTGAGAATGGAAGCTACTTGGGGATATGAAGAAATGATGAACAAGTCACATCACAATCATATACTATATTTATATAATGCAAGCACATTCTAGAGAATCAACGCATTACTTCTAAATAGACAAAAATTTTTTTTTATTTGCAGAAACAAAACTTTAAATTTCGAATTTTGTTGAAGGTTCGTTTTATTTTTCCACTCCACAATATTTCCGAAACAACTGGCAGGTGTTGCTAACTGTTCAGAAATAATGAACATAAATCATTAGCTAATATTAGCCGAAAACCTCATTCAAAATAATTTCAAACTGTGAGTTAGTTTGGACTACGAATTTATTATTTGTTTTTTTTAATTTGTGGGCACTTAATAGAATATTATAATTCAATATTCGAACAAGCAATATACCGTTTATTATTGGAAATTTTAGTGTTTTTCAAATGGCTCCTGCAGAGGATACAAGACCCATAAAACATCTAGAAACTTTATTTATATCCACTTATTATTGTATATTATGTCGCAACATCAATATGAAAGTGTCATTTTTATTATTATTAAAGCATAAAAGCTGTTCTCGCGAAATATGCCAAATATCATTTTTGCAAATATTAGATGTATCAATTTTTTATAGATCGAAGACACAAAGATGCTACTTTGATAACCGAGCATTTGAAATTTAAATAATAATTTGAAGTTTTCAAGAATTTCAAACAAAACACGTTATTCATTCGGAAATCGTAAGATGTTCAAAAAATGATTTTATCAGCAATGGTTTCACAGTTTGCATGTTTGGTTTTCAGAAGAAAAATGTTGAATTTATTAATTTTATTTAGATATAACTATCACTCTTGTACAAGGACCTTCGCCTTCTAAACCAATAATCTTCTGAATTCAAAATTTCTACCTAATTTCTTGGTCATTAATTCATATCCACAAAGATTGTTATGATTTTTGGTTACTGTTGAGTTTTCAAAAAAATAAATTATATTCTAATTTTTATTTCTTTTAGCTATTAAAGCGTGGTTTTTCAAACCATAATTTATTTTTCTCCAATCACATTTCGACTCGATGCTCTTCGCGCGAAAAATACGACGTAATGGAAGAAGCTCTGCTGGTCACGCGTCTTTTTTATATATTTACCTTAGTAAAATTAAATTTTGATAATATACAATTGAATTTTATATAGTACACCAGCGATTCTCAATCTGTGGGACACGCCCCCCTAAGGGGACGCGAACACACTAAAGGGGGGCCCGAGCATATGCAAGATGAACCATTATTTGAAAAAATTAATTAACTGACTGAAAAGAGAATACGCATACAAAACCAAATACTTTTGTTTTTGTTCATGTTTTTTTAAGTCAGCATATCCAAGGGAAACTATTTCGAAAAAAATTGACTAACCGAATGAAAGGAAAAGGCACACATACACAAAACGAAATGCCTTTTGTTCAGTTCGTAGACTAGATTTGAGAAACGCAATAGCACACTCGTTAAAATTTCTGAAGTTATTGATGCCAGTCCTTGGAAATATTCAGAAGTCCCCAGGTGACTCAAACACAGCATATTATCACGTAGAAACCACAAATTCCATCAGCTGCCCGGAGCACATCATATATTCTCCGCTTGAGATTATCTGCGACATAAGTTATGAGCTAATGAGCCCACCCGCCCCTGGACGTCACCAAGGAAACGGCGTCAAGTTTACGGCCCTGTCAGTGCGTCCCGTGGTCGGACATGAACGCGGAAACGACCGAAAAGCAGCGTGGCCTTATCAAATTACTGAAATATTAAACCCCCATTAGCGCGTATTAAACGGAGTCCCTCCACTTCCTGAATTTATGAATTTAATCGGATGATATATTATGCGAATACCGGGCGTATTAAGGGGGGTTACCTACCTAACGGTAGTTACATCTCCGCGGTGACAAAATTTGGAAGATTATGTTTCTCGTTGATTTATTTCAGTCGATTGGAACGTCGATTGAAAAAATTGAAATTCGACCTAGAGAAAGATATTGATTTAGTAGTTTGGAAAAATATCAATTATTCAATTGAAAATTTTTAGTATACACTCGCAATCGAAAGATGTATTGATATGAACCTTGAAAGAAACTATCAGAAATGCACATGGCTATCTATTCTGATAGTCTAGCTACTATCAAAGCACTGTGCTCCCATTTGATCGATTGATATTGTATACCAAGAGAAACTCAATGAAATGGGCAAGATTCGGGATACTATTGATAGTCTGGTTAAATATTCATCGAATCATGGATTAAGGCTGAATGTGAATAAAACTAATTTGATGATATTTGGTCCATCACATACGGAAGTGAGCAAATCATTCCCTGTCAAGATAGAAAATCAAAACATAAATCATGTAGACTCAGTAAAAATTCTTGGATTTGTTATGGATGCTCAGCTGCGATTTAGAAAACACGTACAACTTATAATACAGAAGGGTTATGCATCTCTGCGAAACTTATATCGCAGTAAGTTATTCCTTGACTCACAACTGAGGAAGATGTTATGTGACAGCCTGGTGCTTAGCTTAGAATATGCACATAAACTACAAAAACTGCAGAACTCATGCATAAGATATATTTGTCCAATAAAACGTAGAGAGCATTGTACTGGTTACATCAATGATATTCAATGGTTAAAACTGAGGAACAGACGCGTTGTTCACCTGACTTGTTTAATACATAAAATTACTGAGTCTTGTGAGCCATTCTATCTATTTGAAAAACTTAAATTTAGAACTGAATGTCATAGTGTCAATATTAGGGGCATTACAGGCCAGCTCACAATTCCTAAGCATAATACCTCATTTTTCGAACGTTCCTTCTCATATAATTGTGCTAAGTTATACAATGATATTCCGCAGAGCATTAAGGATAAGCGTGCAGGCTTCAAATATTATGTTAAAGAATACATCTTGCAACGTTAAATAGACAACGGATAACCAAATGAAGTGTTAAAGTGATGTTTTGATTTTTTGTTTATATTGTTTTATTTATATTTAATTTTTTATATACTTTGTAAGTGGATTTGTCGAGTTTATTACAAATAGGTGATGTATACTATGGTCCTCAGTTAAGTGGAGAAGCTTTTAGCTTGACTTCGCTGAGGTTAAAATAAGGTCCTTTATTATTATTATTAACAAGGTCCTTTTATATTAAAACAATGGTTAAAAATAACAATTTACACATTTATTATAAGAAATAACGCATGACGCACGTTTCGGTGGAACTTCACCTTCTTCAGATGGTAATGGCAAACTAACTATGATTCTCTGTTATATCGAAAACAAGAAATGACAAATTATGTAGAAGGGGTAAATACAAAGATGGTTACAAATAATTATTAGAAAAGGAAAAACCAATTCTGAACTGCTAGTCAGGTAGTTCGGTAATTTTGAAAAGATTAAGAAGGGGGCTTGAAGTATGATCGATTTGGCTATTCAATAGGAGACCGGAATGCTTGTATTTATTTATCTGTAATGATTCTAAAAAATTAAATTTAATTCCCTTACTTTCAGTATTTAATATTTTAAAATCGAAATTGAATGTGTGATTTTCTTGGATTAAATGGTTTGCATAATGTGAATCCGACTTCTGATTAACAAAGCTACGTTTCTGTTCTGAAATTCTAGTTTGAAAACTTCTGAAAGTTCTACCAATGTAAAACTTATCACAATCGCCACAATTAATTTTATAAACTCCTGATTTATTATCTTTATGAACTTTGGATTTATTATTTTTTATATGATTTCCTAAAAATGATATGATTTACTAAAAATAATATCAAATACAACAGCCTCACTTTCATCGGAAATTCAAGTAAAAAACTTAAATCTCTCATATCTAAGCACAACATTAACATTGCTTATCGTACCGGTAATAATAGGAAATCATATAAAAAATAATAAATCCAAAGTTCATAAGATAAATCAGGAGTTTATAAAATTAATTGTGGCGATTGTGATAAGTTTTACATTGGTAGAACTTTCAGAAGTTTTCAAACTAGAATTTCAGAACACAAACGTAGCTTTGTTAATCAGAAGTCGGATTCACATTATGCAAACCATTTAATCCAAGAAAATCACACATTCAATTTCGATTTTAAAATATTAAATACTGAAAGTAAGGGAATTAAACTTAATTTTTTAGAATCATTACAGTTAAATAAATACAAGCATTCCGGTCTCCTATTGAATAGCCAAATCGATCATACTTCAAGCCCCCTTCTTAATCTTTTCAAAATTACCGAACTACCTGACTAGCAGTTCAGAATTGGTTTTTCCTTTTCTAATAATTATTTGTAACCATCTTTGTATTTACCCCTTCTACATAATTTGTCATTTCTTGTTTTCGATATAACAGAGAATCATAGTTAGTTTGCCATTACCATCTGAAGAAGGTGAAGTTCCACCGAAACGTGCGTCATGCGTTATTTCTTATAATAAATGTGTAAATTGTTATTTTTAACCATTGTTTTAATATGTTTATTAATTTACACCAAGTATCGGCCAAATCAATCCAAAAAAAAAGGTCCTTTTAGTCTGCTTCCCGGTCACTCTGGCATCAAAGCAAACGAAGAGGCCAATATACTTGACAGAAAGGGAGCCATTTACTGGCCCACAACTTTTCTGTGGTAAAGGAAAATGCACCTATAAGAGAAAACTTCGGGATAAGGAGGAGTCCGACAGAGAATTGCTCTGGCGGAATCTTTCAGGAATGGATCACTTGAGAAAGTTCCTTCGGAACTTAAAAACAGCAAGATCCAAAGGATATCTGGAACACATTCATGGCAAATTACACCTCCTCACTGGCTTTCTTACAAGACACTGTAGCCTCAGGAAGCATCTGATGGGAATAGGTTTATTTGAATCTGACGAGTGTAGATTCTGTGGAGAGAAAGAGACAATTCCTGTTTACTTGGTTACAGAATGCCTCGCTATTGCAAACCAACGGAAAGTATGATTTGGAAAAAAAACTAGAACAAGTGAGGACATAACCTCATTGAAGCCTTCCTAGATATTGTAGTTCATAAGTAAGTACTCTGAAACTAGAAATCGAGCTGTAGATGGCGAAGATGTGAAAAATATCCTGATGGGAGGTACAATAGACCTTAAGGTAGTGGTGCAGTATATCTCCATATCACATAAAAAATAAAATAGAATATTACCTATAAACTGAAATATCAGGTAAATGGTGTACACTTACTCCTTCGGATATGTCAATAGAGGCGAAGCGTGAGTCACAATTCAATAACATTGGACCTTACCGAGAAGTTCTCAATTTGACAGAAGGAATACAAAAATCACAAATTTGCCGCATTTTGGTTTCTTGAAAGTACCAATGCGAATGGTATGCAGACCATCAAATAGTTCCTGGTAAGACCTTCCTGATGATTTTCCACATTTGATGACCCGACCTTTCCTTTAGGCAGGCAAATCCACCGAACGGATAATTTTTTTGTGTTTTGGACGAAATGCATGAAGATAATGACTTCTTAACATGGAGTCTTTGATATCTTTATACCAGGCATAGACTCTACATGAACCGACGCTTGGCTGGTAGGTCATTCCGGTCGGTTGTAGAGTTCAAAAATCTATGTTTATGGTTACTTTTCTGGTGTACATTTTGTCAGAACACAACCCATAGAATTGACGATATAGATTCCTCGTATGTAGCCCTACAACGCCGCTGTAAGCTGTGCCCACCCAAAATCGTATCATCTTTTTCATGTCATAATTATGTATTGAGTACCATTATAAAAATCTAGGTACCTTATCAACATTTGTGACAACGCATTGTCCCGAGTCAAGACCGACTTTATAGTCATGAATAATACATTTGAGTTCGACACTAATTCGCGGTCATAATGACAAAATTAAAAAACTTAATTATATTTCCATGATCGAGGATTACCGCCAGGTACTTCAACTTGGTGATCCAAGGAATCGATTGGCCATTCATCAGGATCTCATCTTCTAGTCATTGTCGTTGCTTTACATGCCGTCGTCTTGGTCGAATTTCTTCCATATATTTAAAACGATCTTTGAGAGAGTAAGAGAGATCGTGAGTGAGAGAAATGGTCAGGAAAGTCAAGAGGCAACCAGTTACATCAAAGGGTTCGCAACTATGTCAAGGGTCATGCAACTTGAACCATAACTTTATGGATGTCTATGAACTCGTGATTGAATGCCGCGATGTTATCCGGAAATATCCTTTGATTCAACTATTTCTTCGATTTAGAATTGCTGATCTAAACGCATACCTGGATTTTCCCGCATTTAAGTCTATTATATATACCTACATATTCAGTGCAAGTCTTTTAAAACAAGTGTATTTATGACGTTTTTAATTGGCAATAGTAGGTTTATATATCTCAGGCCTCCGATACTCATTAACATTAGTTTAGTATGTTTTCAACAGACTAAAGAACGAATATTTTATCTCAGCGGTTCTCAGCCTATGGAGAGAGCCCTCCTAGGGGGACAGGAGCACACTAAAGGGGAAGGGGGACGAGCATATCCAAGATATATTATTTAAAAAAAATGATCAACCGATTGAAAGGAAGGTACACACACAGCCGAAAAACTCAGAATACATAATTCTTTTTTACACTTTATTGTTTACGGCGAACGCAATTCAAATTATGATGGGAAATTTTGCCGCGAATCCTGAAAGTTTGAGGAACGCTGTCCTATCTGATATGATTCAACGGAAATACTCAAAATATTGATTAAGCAAACTATATAAGTACTCTTTGTTAGAAGTCGAATGCTACGAATACCTTTCAATAATAAAAGAGTAATAGGCCAGTCAGTTTAGACATAGAAAATTTAAGAATAAATTCAAAAGTGGGAGGGCGCTTTGAGTTGTTATTTATCCATTGTTACTGACCACGATTTGTATTGGGGAACAATTAGAAATTTGTTAACTCACTCCGAGTCAAATAAGCTGCACTGATGAGATCTAATAAGATCGAAACAGCTGTATGCAGATTTTGAGTCGGGGTGACTTGACAATTTCTATAATTCACCGTTCGATTGTGAATGCAGATTTTGCTTTGCTGAATACGTATAACCAGCTTCCTTGGAAAGTTGTTTGATAATTTTTAAAATTATCAAAGAATTTTCCTTGTTCACTTTATGTAATGTATGAAATTGACCATGGTCGACTAGTATGTTTTTCATGATTTGATTGTTGTAATTTCAAAGGTTTTTGAACTTGGTCAACTGAATGCTACATAGAGAAAGGAACAAATCTCATTTTGTAACCTTTTCGGAAGTCCGGAACATTGTTAAAATTGCGATAATATTGAATTTTGCTTTATGCTTGTGAAAAAAATTCCAAAAGTTCTGCAAACTTGGTAAAGTATTAAATATATTATTTCATATTACGTATCAATTTGCAACCAATTCAACGGTACGAAAATTTTTTTTTATTCAAAATTAAAGTTTTTTCTTTATAAACTGATCAAAAAAAATTCTAAAAGGTCTGCAAACTTGATAAATACTTTTGAAAAATAAACCGAACAGTTGTATAAATTTGCAACCTTTTACGTTGACCGAAACATGTTTATTTATAATTTTTTTAATTCGCGGTAATTTTTTTGGTCTCGAAATAATTACAAAAGTTTTGAAACTTGGTTGCAATTTTAGAAAACATCTTTTCTGATGCATTTGCAAATTTGCAATCTTGTACGCGATCTGGAACATTTTGCAATTTGCAAAAATATAAAAATCATATTTTTGCAAATTGCATAAATTCCGGACCGCGTACAAGGTTGCAAATTGGCAAATGCATCAGAATAGAAGTTTTCTGAATTTGCAACCAAGTTTCAAAACTTTTGTAATTATTTCGAGACCATCTTGCTCGAAAAAATGACCACGAATTAAAAAAATTATAATTAAACATGTTCCGGTCAACGTAAATGGTTGCAACTTCATACAACTGTTCAATATATTTTTCCGAAGTATCTGTCAAGTTATCAAAACTTTTAGAATTTTTTTTTGGTCAGTTTATCAAAGAAAAACGTTAATTTTGAATTAAAAAAATGTTCCGTACCCTTAAATTGGTTCCAAATGTGATAGGTACGTGATATGAAATAATATATTTGATATTAGGTAGGGGAGACCGGTGTCAATTGTAACAAAATTTGCTTAATAATTTTTTAAAAATTAATATTACTTTTTGAAAAGATGATTTCACTTCTATAAGATTATGTACTAAATTGGCTATTGCCTTCAAAAATTAAAACTCACAACAATGATGTTATTATCAAGTTAATGGATTTTCCAGGATTCTTCGACAACTGTTACAACTGACACCGACTTGGTGTCAATTGTAACAAGTGTGGTGTCAATTGTAACAGTCATGGATAGTTACAGGGTATTCAAGGAAGTTTCAGAAATAAATTTATTTTTTACACAGAGTTATAAAAATAGTATTGCATAAAAATTTAAAGGATAAGAATATACAGAAAACTAAAAGAAAAAGAATATAATGAAAACTAAAAGAATAAGAATATAATGATTTCATTATCCTTCAGAATCAGAATTACAGTTTGTGCAAACATAAAATGGACTTTTGTCCGTTTAGTGTAAATGTGCCCATTTTTTTGCACATCCTACATTGCAACCAATCTTCTGTGCTCATTGAATAGGGTTCAGAACACATCAAACATAGGTATAGTGTCATCATCTGAAGAATTGGAGGAGTAATTTTGCACGGTCTTTTTCTTCATCGCTTTCACTCTTTTACGTCTCTTTTCATTAGTTGACGATTTTCCAGTTTTTTTTTTTGTGTCATCTTGGCCAATTTTGCGTTTTACTGCTCAGTTTTTCTTCGAATTTTGTCCTCAATTAAGAGCTTTTCTGGTGTGTCGGTCAATATTGCAGTTTTTCGTATAATTCGTTTACCTTTTCTAGATTTTGAGTGATCTGCTTTTGGTAACGGTTTAAGGATCTCAGGTGAAACTACAGCCGGTAGTGATTGTGAAGAAGTAGAACTTCTGCTTGTCGGTGGTCCTAGTTGTAACGAAGAAGTGGAATTCCTGGTTGTCAATGGTTCTAGTTATGTTGAGATAGTAGAGTTTCTGGCTGTCGAATCTCCTGGTTGTAGTGAAGTTAAAAAGAGAAAAATATTTCATCAGAAAAGTAAATACAGGTGTCAATTCTAACACGTTACAATCGACACCGTTGCACGTGTTACAATGGACACCTTAGAACCTTGAATTATGTTGATAACATTTCTATATTTTTTATGTGAAGCAGTGAACAAATAGCCACTGATAAATAAAGCTAAAACTATAATAAAGCCAACCCTTACCTTGAAATATGGTCACTATAAAGACTTCAAGCTTGAGAAAACAATTTGTGGCACCTCGGATATTAACTTTCACAGCGTTTTATAAACATTCGTCTACTAAACGGCCGGCGTTAACGTAACGGTCAAACTAACCGAATGACATGCTACCGAATAACTCTCTTCTCTATTTGTCACTCGTGTTTCACTAAAATTCATAGAGATGTCGTTGTTATCGGCCATGTTACTTTCGACACCTGTTACAATTGACACCGGTCTCCCCTACTCCAAGTTTGCAGAACTTTTGGAATTTTTTTCACAAGCATAAGGCAAAATTCAATATTATTGCAATTTTAACAATGTTCCGGACTTCGGAAAAGTTTGTAAAATTTCATAGTTTGTTTTTATCTCTTTCCCGACCCTACTTTAAAGTTTGAAAACTTTTGGAATTATTGTCA
>JARQZK010005112.1:315000-337500 GCA_030704885.1 Cynegetis impunctata | reverse complement strand
ATGACGGAGCTCCGCTGCTTACGCTTTATTCCTTGAATTTGCAAAAACGGGGTCCTGATGTATGAAAAACGATTTTCTTGATGAATTTCTTCAAAAAATTCGTGATTTTTTCAAAAGTTTTTAAAAAGGTTTGGGAAAGTTACGAATTTCGTGACAAGAGGTTAAATGTTCAATAAGGTCAGTTTTCTGAATGAAATGTTCTGTTATTGCTAAGAAAAGATAAGTGAATATATATATATATATATATATATATATATATATATATATATATATATATATATATATATATATATATATATATATATCTATTCATTTTTCACTTGTACCTATATTATATGCTTATTTCACCTTGGATACGGTTGCTATAAACACACTCATTATGCCCTATGCCGCAACGCCCGCGAGGAGAAATGAAGCAACTTTTATTGATTAAATACTTCATAATCCTTGTCGTATATGACTCTGGATTTCTCCGGCAATGAATTATTCGCAGCTTTGGCTGCATTTTCCAGGATATTCTTGGGTAAATTCATTTTCATTTCCAATATTTCTGTAAGACTACATAAAGAAAGCAGCAATGACATTCACTAAATATGATTTTTTTATATATACATCTTATGAGAATTGATTAAATTATATCAAATTTAGAATGATTCATTTTTGTTTCTGTTTGGAAAATCGAGATATAGAAATTATAATATATTTTCATCAAATCCATCCTTCTTAAGCAGTCTCATATATTATGCTAATTTCCTATATACAAAACAATAAAATATCACTTGAAGACACAGTTTATCATCTAAAATAAAAATTAATCAATCAAAACTGAAATTACCTTTCACATCATAATTATAGTGCAAAAAATGTTGACGTTTATATGAGACCATATTCAAATCAAGTAGTTTTTCTGCGGAAAAAGTTCACAGAGCTGAAAAGCCATAAATTTTAAGTGGCGAATAAATTGATAAATTTCCATTAGCGACTGACGAAGACACTTATTCAGTATCGAAGTTATAGGCCTATACTAATTTATAGTAATTAGTTATTTATAATTTATAGTCATTTGTGGAATTAATGTTTATTTATTATTTCAGTAATAATATGTTCAGCTAGTGGTTGCGTTCGTGGAAAGTATACTAAAAACAGAAATGAGGCTTGAATATGGTTATCACGGAGGCCACACACATTCCAAAGGAAATACTATCTATTCTTTAGTTTCTCGGTAATGGTAAGGAATATGAGAAATTATAGTAAGCAGGCTATAGATTTTTCGTATTTAAAATTGATAATAGAATTGAATGCTTAGTTTCAATTCAATTTGTGTAAAAGTTTGAAAAATATTTCATTTATTGTTAGATGAAAGAGAAAGTAGCTATAATCTGGTTGGAAGTACTGAAAATTTCGTTCAAACAGATATCTGAAAATTTTTTAAGAAATTTAGGGTCCCCTATTTTTTGAAATTTATAATAGGTGGATAAGGTGGAAGCTGATGAGGAAACTTTCAGCTATGCGCAGAGATTAGTAAGTTTCGAGTAAAAGCATATATAAATCAGAAGATGTTTCAAGTACTAGAAAAGGATTCTCAGTCAAAAGCAATTTTCACTACTTCACTGTTTTCTTTTTGTATAACTGAGACTGCTTTGGTTATAAATGATTTTAAAAAATTTGGCTATTTCCCATCGTTCCCTGCATTTAATAACGAGTTCCTAAACACCCATGACGTTATGGTTCAAGTTATAAACCCCTTTGGCATTGTTGCAAATTTCTTGGTATAGTTGCATGCCTCTTGACATTTCAAACGAAATGACGCATCCTTTGTACAATTTTTTCAAATTTGATGTGTTTCGTCATTCAAGGCAATCAATTAAAAGTTCATAGATTCCTTTCCAGCTATATTTCAAGTTACACACCCCTTGACGTAGTTAAACACCCTCTGGTGTAATTGTGTGTTTCTTCTTTTCATCACTCACGAAGTAACTTACCCTATTAGCTCTCTCCTACAATCTCTTGTTGTTATTCTTGAGGAAGAAAAAAACTCCAAATTTGGGTAAATTCAGTACAAATTTTGGGGTAGGAAACGTAGGGTTGTGTATGAGTAGGGATGTTTTGAACCAGTGGCAAAATATATAATGTATAAATTAATTATAAACTACATATCCTACATTTTGTCTTTCTCTAACCGTCGCTATTTTTATGTAGACATGCCTTATTTTTTTGGTTATTTTTCAAATTTTTGCTTACCTTCGCAGCTCCTGAAGATTGAGATTTGGAGTTGAATTAAATTGATATCAGGAAAATTACCTTTAGAGGTTTTTACTATTTCAATCAACCGCCGCAATTTTAATGTATAGATTTTTTGTTTTTTCGTGAATTTTGAGGTTTTGTGCTACTGCACAGCTCCTCCAGATTAAGGTAGTGGGTTGAAATTTCACAGGTAGATTGAATTTATGTCAGGGAAGTCCTTTTGAGAATATTTTTCAACTGCTACGATTTTAAGTTAGAGATTTCATTGGTAGATATTACAGAAGGTCCGTTTGGTGGTCCCAACTGTTTTTCTGATTCACCAACGTCTGGTATAAAGATTCAATGTGTTTTCGTAGGTTTAAACGTTTTGCTAACCTCCAGATCCCCTTCAACTTATCTAAGAGGGATGCGAATTTGTATGTAACAAACAAAAATAAGGAGAAAATATTACCTTAGCTCAGCTGCTCAGGCGTTTTTATTATTATAGTTATAAAGGTATCAATGGTATTATAAGGATAATAACGCTTGAGGTTGATGGTGATATACGTTGAAGAAAGGGTTATCCTTATAATACCCATGATGCCATCAAGAGTTTTTTTAAAGGAATGATGGGATGCAGGCAAATGTTCGCCTATGTTCCATCATCTACCCTCAGGTTCCTTGAGATAAAAAACAAGATAAGAAGTAAAGAAAAGTTGATTTCTCTGCAACAGTTCCTAAAGCAAATTGGGAAAATTTATCTACCTAGTTTTTTATGGCTCAAGCGCATCAACACCTTTAGCAGCTTTCACTATAATGTCCTGGGGGAGATTGATATTTCCTTCTACTTCAGACATGTTTGCGAGTGAGTCTCAAAATTATTTTCATGTGCTGTATGTGTTTAAACAAAAAAAATTTCCTAAGCCCTAGGGCTTTATTTTTCTAAAATTACGCCCTAGGGTATCATTTCGTATTCAACTGATATTGACATAATTTCATCATTTCGGACATTAAATTTCCAAAACAAAAATTATTTTTCAATAAATGTTTGAATGTTCCATGAACAGACTGTTCCCTACGTACATTATCTTGTTACATATTATACAGAATGCGTGACATAAAAATCCATACGTTCGACATTTTTCATGACCATGCCCCGCGATCTCGCTCTTATGTATAAAACATTGGACAACCTTAAACACCAACTGGAGGCAATTTATTTTTGAGTTCACTTCGGTCAAAATTGCATGGCGTAATTTATTTGTGCATTTAAACGAGGCCTGTTTGAAAAATTGCAAAATTTGACGTTGACTGATGCTTGTCTAAAATGCTGTTGCCTTCTCGGCATTTTCAATGAGGTCAAAGATGCAAATAATGCGCGTGTTAACGTACCACGCCACCTTTGATTTCCATTCGGGATGCATAAATCGAAGATCGGGTTCAATGCAATTGGCGAGGTAATACACGTGTCGTTATTGAATGCCATTCTATCAATAGTAACCGCTCTATTCTTCGTTTATATCAATAGGGGTGATGGTGATATAAGAAAGAGCGTTCTTGCAAGAAAACCGAAGCAGTTCGAGAATTACTAGCTCAAAAAAATAAACCACCTGAAATTTTATCAAATTTTAATTGAATTTAAATAGTTGATGGAATCCGTCGTTACTACGTGATAATTTAACATGATGAACAAAAACTAAATTTGAATTTACTACGTTTATTATCACAGAAATACTTCGAAAAATATAACACTGCGATTGCAATTTGGGTCACTAGACCATCATAAGGCAGATTGAGTTAAGAACTGAATATATAATTATAGATTTGCGCTTACGGGTGGGAAAGAATTATTGCAGGTACCTAAATAGACAAGAGGAACACATTTCAAGAAGGGATAATAGAAGTGGATTTCCCAAATTGGTACAATAAAATGTTCTTAGATAAATCGTTATTGTTTGAATACACTAAATATAGGAGAATATATTAAGTCAATCTGGTAGTTCAGCAAGATATCTTTTGCATTATGATTGATTTAAAAATTTCTAATGATTCTAAGAAAGTAAGTTTGGTTCCTTTAGGTAATTTATGCATAATTTGAAAATTATCTATTTGTGGAAATGGGTGGTGGTTTTCACGGCAATGATTTGAAAACGTTGAATCCGTTTTATTTTTCAGAAAAGATTGTTGGCGTTCGTTAAGTCTGACCTATATACACTCCTTAACATACAGGATAAATCAACCTATACTCCTGAACTTTCAAATTTTGAAGTGTTGAGAGGACAATTACATAAAATTAAATTGCAAACATATATGTTTTGTAATTCAATTACTACAAACTAATTACTAATATATGTAATTAAAAATTACGGATTAAAATCGTAATTAGTTTCTCTTATTATATTATTTCATAATGAAATCTGTATTATCGTAACTCTTCATTAAAGAATTCTTTATAACAAATTTTTTTTAATATTTTATAAAAATTACTCTCAAATGTTGTCAATTTATTTCATTGTGTTTGTTATTTAACACATAATATACCTCTTGCGAATGGAAATTCGTTCCAACTGCATGTACCCTAAGAAACCTCTCGTCCTTTTTATTCATTAATTTCAACTGATTGACTAAAAATTACTAATTATTTAACTTTCTGTTATTATTAAATAAAGATTCTTTTGTGATGGAACTCATTTGGCCAGCTATGTTAGAAGATAATGTGATAAGTTCCAAGAATCGCTATATGCAGAAACAACACATGTCCAAAAAATGTGATCTAAGCCTTCTAAGCAAAAACCTCACATGTCCGGGACATAATGCTGTTTCTGCGTAGTACTTCTGAAATATATTCGTGTTCATTGCGAACTAGGCATAAGGAAGAATTTACCCTTGTAAATCTTATTTCCTCCATAAACTCATTCTGGCAAAAAATGGACATGTGTTGTTTATGCATATAGCGATTCTATCAAATGACTCTCGCAAATACCATTTTTACAAATCCTGCAAGTTATCAGAATGCGCAGAAATAACAGGAGTGGTCAGTAGCAGATTTACCTCTAGGCCGACTAGGCCGCGGGCTGTAGGGGGGCCGCACGGGGTTCGGACATTGGGTTTGACTGAACAGTTGATTTTATCATAGAAAGCTCGAAAAATTGATCTGTAGATACTTATTTAAAATCCTGTTGAGTGGTTTTAGTGTTTTTTATATTACTTGTGTAGGGCTGTAATTTAGGTTTTGTTGGCCACAGTCTCGTATGTTATACATATTTAATTTTAAAACTTTTTAAAGAAGAGTTAATTGTTCATTTCGAAGTTTATTATTATCTTAGATATTAAATACAATACATCCATCTTTCAAAGATTATTTAAGCTATCTTAGGTTTTCTTGGCGACAGTCGTATGTTATATTTCGTTCTTAAAGTTGGTAAAGAAGGGTACCTTTTGTGTTATATTACTATATTACTCAATTGTCTTAGATATGCATATTAAATACAATAAACAAATTTTTAAGGATTATTTTAACTATCTTTGTTTCTGAACCATCGCAAAGAAGCCTCTATGTAATACACACAGGACTTCGCCCTGTGGGGGTGGGGGTGTTGAAAAAATGGCCTAGAACCCCAACCTTTGTAAATTCACCACTTTATGTGGTTAAACATATTGTAAACAATTTTCATTCTCGAATAAGATTAGAAAGTCGCTGTAAAGGAGCTTGAGAGCTCAAGGCTCCGTAACGTCATAATCACCGATAAAAATTCAAATCCCACCTAAGCATATAGGTAACGTCCAATTTATTTTTCCGATTCAGAAATTCAGTTTTCACACAGATATCGAATCAAGCCCATTAATTACGAGCTCGCTTCAAAGCATGTTAATTTATCGGGATCCTTCATTATTGAAACCATGAGAGGTGTTGTGCGATCTAGTTATATCGAAGTTCCTTTCGCTATTTTTATTGCTCACAAAAAATTCTACGCTCCATGATTGGCCTTTCAAATCTTAGATCATGCAGACCTACATTCAAAGATCTGAAAATATTAACTCTGCTTAACTTGTTATATATCAATTATGTGTTTTCACATGAAATGAAGCTACATTTGAAAAAAAGCATGGTTTGAACACCCGTCAGAAAAAAAAACTATTTAGTACCAGTTGTTAAATATCAGTTAACTTATAAATCACCAAATTATATGGCACCTAGAATGTTTAATGCTCTCCCAACGGATTTGAAAAATTATTGTTCCACTAATATATTCAAAGAAGAGTTGAAGCATTTCCTGGCAGAAAATTGTTATTATGAAGTAAAAGATTATTTGTTTTAATTGTCAAGTTTGTATGTGGTTGTGTATTCTTTTCTGTATTTTTATGTATTGATTTATTTTTCCTCTTGTTCTTCTCTATTGACTTTTTCTATACAGTTTTGTGGCTGTCTTAAAGAAATAAAAAATTATTATTATGTATTTTGTATGAAATAAGTTAACAAAGATTGAAAGTACTTAGATGAAAAAAAAGCCTACTAAACGTAGTCATTATTTTATGGGACAAATTTGTAAAGCTTTATGTTTTCATTATGCCATATCTGATTTCTGTCGTAGTCTATATCCTAGAAGGATCACGTCACAAACGAAGAAGTACTCAGAAGAATCGACAAACAACAAGAAATCACATTCATGGTAAAGAAAAGAAAACAGGAATACTTCGGCCATCTGATGAGACACCACAAATATCGCCAAGAAATTCTTGGATGCAAATTCTAAAGAAGTGGTTTGGCCTGTCATCTATCCAAATATTTAGACAAGCTGCTAATAAAATTCGAATCGCCATACTAATAGCCAACTTCCAAAAGGGATAGGGCAATTGAAGAAGAAGAAATTAGAAGATAATGTGATAAGTTTCAATTATAGAATGACTCTCGCAAATGCCATTTCTACAAATCTTGCAAGTTATCAGAATGCGCAGAAATAACAAGAAAGGTTAAACATATTGTATACATTTCTCATTTGAAAGTAATTCTTGAATAAGATTAGAAAGTCGCTGTAAAGGAGCTTGAGGACTTAAAGCTCTGTAACTTCATAATCACCGATAAAAATTCAAATCCCACCTAAGCATATAGGTAACGTCCAATTTATTCTTCCGATTCAGAAATTCAGTTTTTACACAGATATCGAATCAAGCCCATTAATTACGAGCTCGCTTCAAAGCATGTTAATTTATCGGGATCCTTCATTATTGAAAGCTTGTTCGACTCAACATTATTCACTTATCAGTAATTTGATTTAAGCATCTCAGTCGATTTCATTATAAGTAATCCTCAAGAATTTTTCTAATTGAAATTTGTTATCTTATAATGACTGGGATAATTAAAATATATCTGACTAATATCAGATCTATGTGTGTGTTCTCACGTTTTGAACGTATGTAAATATTCAAACTTTACCAAATTGTAGTTGCTACAGACCAGAAACGATTTCGGTTAAGTAAAGATCGAGATCTGTGTTATTTATTACAGGACTTAAAATGGAATAAGGTTTCGTAAATCTTCACGGACTTATAATTTTAATTGAATGTGGGTTCTGTTACTATTTACGTTTTCAGTGAAAATTTGCAACTAGCCTAACTTACTTTCTTCGATAAATCAAATGACTGATATGATTCCATGAAGAGAAGTTAAATTATAAAATTAACCTCATTATATTTATTTAGCGTGTGGCATTAAGACACAATAACAAACATAACAATTATTAATAATAATAATCATTACAAACATTTTAAATTTATTTTTAAAATAAACATAACCTTACCTAACTTACTTCCCTCCATAAATCGAATAACTGAAATTATTACATAAAGAGAATTTGAATTATAAATTATGACTTTACTTAGAATTTATTTTTAAAATAAACATAACCTAACCTAGCTTACTTTCCTCCATAAATCGAATAACTAATATGATTCCATGAAGGAAATTTGAATTATAAATCGTAGTTTTATTCAAATTTTATTTTTAAAATGAAAATAAGTTATATATTTTTGTTGTTTATTGCAACGAAGAAAATTTATTTTAAATATTCAGCTCACGCCTCGTAGGATGGAAGAAAGCGTTCGGTGTTTCTTCGCACGGCATTGAAGAAAAGCATTATTTTGCATCGTAAAATAAATGACGCCATTATCGGCAAATTATGTGGAAATTGCATATTTCAAATTCAAATCAGTTCGAAATTAATTCAGATCGACCTAAATGCTTTCTGTGTGAGGCTTGTATGTAAACAAATTGTTTTCACATATATTTAATGTAGATCGGATGCAGTCATGCCCGAGTTTTTAGTACAGCCATTATTTTGTTAAATGCATTATTTTCGAGATCGCAGTTGATTGCTAAATGATTTCGTACAGATAGTCGTTTCTTGTAGAGACATAGGTGTACTCTCTAGTCTAGTGGAACTAGCAGTGTAGGAGAGGTAAAAGGAAAAAGGAAACACACGTGTTTAATTCTTCCTTGAAGTATGTGTCAGGGAGGCGGGCAGCTTGAGTTTGGGATTAACTCCTTCAGCCAGATCAGAGGATACACTTGTATGTACAAGTGCAGTAAGGATAGGTGAGACGGGATATTTATGAAATATAGGAAGTGTGGGTAGGGTTCAGAGGATTAATACTGGCCCAGCATTCGCCTTATATGTTTGCGAGCAGTGACTTACATTACCATGAGGAAACCTCTGAAAAAAAGTGATGGCAATACAAAATAATTTTGTATGTTATATTCATAAAAGAACAGGCTTCATTGTGAATCGCCTGCGTAGTAACTCTCGAACAACGGGAACGCCGTCCAGTACAGAATCAGAAAGAGAAGGGATGACAGAACGGAAAGAAAAAGGGAGAAAGATATTATACGCTGCTTCCTTGTGTGAGTCACATTCTTACGGTTTTATCGTTACGGTTTCAGTCTCACATTATTTTCAGTTTGGTCCCGCAGTGAAATTCCTATCTCCTCAAAGCCTGCTCTAAGGAGCTTCGTTCCATCAGTTGTTTGTATTAGGAGTCATATTTTATTTTGAGGGCATATAGAAACTATTTAACACAATGATCTTCTCAGGAAAGTTCATTCCAAATTTAGTAAAACAGAAATATTATGCCCATTCACGTTTATGTAATATATTTTTTGATAACAATATTAACATGAAAATATAATTTGGATTGATTGGGCCGATAAATGATGCTAATTAATAAACATATTTAAACAATGGTTTATACAAACAATTTAAACATTTATTATATAAAATACGCATGACGCATGTTTCGTTGAAACTTCACTACTGAACTAAATATATTTCTCCGTTATATCGAATACAAGATATAAATAGATGACAAATTGTGTAGAACGTGTAAATCGAAGGATGTTTAGAAATAATTAATAAAATACTAAAAACTCTTTCTAAACTGCTAAGCAGGTAGTTCGGTAATTAGGAGGAATCGGAAACAATACGATTGCAAGGTCTCAACCTGCCTACTCCACCAACCGTACTGTTTCCTGTCAGTTGAGTCTGAAGAGTAAGCAGGTTGGGACTTCAGAGTTGACAGGAAGCAGTACGATTGGTGGAGTTCGTGGCAGGTTCTCCTTTGTTTCTTTCAAGACGATGACTAAGGTTTTGCTTGACCAACAATGCTGCATATGTTCAAATTTGTTTGTCAAAAATGCCGTCAAACCAGATTTTCATCAAACGCTCCAAACACGTAAATTGTTTGACAAACGCATCAAACAAAGTCGTATACTATAGTCTGTCCAGCGAGAGTTAACGTGCACGTCATAAATCGAATATGGCTTCGATCGTGAACACTGTTGCCAGACGTAATAAATAATCTCAAATCGAATTTTTACTTATAAAATCTTCGAGAACTAGGTTATCTCGGCGACGCGGCGATTGTCAAATGTGAAATTCCGGCGCGTTGGTCGAAAGGGTCCGACAACACTGCAAATTTTGAAATAGAATGACAACTTAATAACAATTCAATTTATTTCATTACTCGGAATGCTAATATTTCTTGAGAGATACATACGATTTGATATATTATGGACAGAATATTTGTCGAAATGGATGATCCGGTAAATATCACCATATAACTACTTGTTCAGAAAAATAGTTACAACAAATATGAATTTTGACAATTTCAAATTTGCGTCGTTATTTGCGCATGTCTGTGACGTGTACGCCGAATCTCGCTGGACAGACTATATCAAATAATTTGACAAATACCTAAAATTTGTGAAACAATTTGATTGTTTACAGGTCGCTTAAGAATAGAAAAAACTACAACCCCACCTGACTGTTGACTTTCTCTACGCTGCGATAGTCTCTTATTTTCGGGGAAAATACGACTAATAATATTAAAAATATAACGAAACGTCGATGGGCCACTTGCAACTGTATGATTATTTCTTCCAGAGCCAACTCATCGTCCAGCCTTCTAGATCACGACCTCGAGGAAATAACAGCACACCTCGTCCGACTACCTGGCGCAGTGACTTCGACTTCACCCACTCCGGCCCTCTTGGGGGCCCTGGGCGCCGAATTCCATCGACTGGCATCACCAATAATTAACATGAAACTATGCAGAACATTTTTTAATTGAGAAGCGGGTGGTTTCGATCTCTTTCTCGTTTCAATCGACGTCATCTCCATGGCGGTCGATGATTCTTGGTACGCAGAACTGAAACGAACAAAATAAGAAATTAGGAGAGAAATTAGGTGATTCATTATTTATTTTGGTGGAATGCGATTCGTGTGGCGAACTTGACATTTTCGATTTAATTATGCGTTAATGTGACAAGGTGGCATGAATAACTCATTCATCTTGATTGATTTGGTCTCAGTCGTTTGTTCAATAACAAGGCAAAACATACATAGAGAAAAAGATGAATTTAATATCCGTGAAAAATTTTGATAAAATGTCCCATTGTTAATTTTTAAATGTTCATATTCATAACTTTATAAAGAATTAAAAAGACTAACTTTTCACAGGTTAAAATAAAAATCTATTGAGTAAACGCGTTTCGTCATAACATTGACTTCATCTCGTACTAAACTATGGTATTACAAAACAATCTATTTATACGAAAATTGAATATAACAGAGGGGTTCTTAGAGAAACTAAATAACAATAAGCAATTCATTCAGAGCTATTAGTAGGTACCTACATTGAACAGATTAAGGAGAGGAGAAGGGTTTACTTCAATCTGGTCGTTAACTAAATTTCCGGAATTTTTATATTTATTGATGTATAGGGATTCCCAACAGTTGGTTTTATGGAGACTATTTTCAAATTGTAATATATTATAATTGTGATTAAAGGTATGGTTTTATTGAATAAGATGGCACGCATAATTAGAATCAGTTTTCTGCTTAATAAACGTTGGTGTTCGTGTATTCGAGTTTTGAAATTTCTAATTGTACGTCCTATATAGAATTTTTCACAATCGTTACAGTCGAGTTTATAAACACCAGTACGTTCATCTCTATGAATTTTTGATTTGTTGTTTTTAATCAATTTTCCAATGATATTATTGGTTTTATATGAAATTTTGTTTTTGAAAAAACAATTTCAGGTTTTCGGAAGTTTTGCCCAAGTATGTTAAACTGTTAAATACTCTACTTTTTTTTTCTCCGGATATAAGTGGGTAAATTTCTGAAATTACCATTTCGTATTTTTTCTTCTGAATGAGGCTGTCAATCATATTAGGTGAATAACCATTATTTACTGTCATTTGTTTAATTATATGCAATTCCTTCTGAAAATTAGCTTCGGACAACGGAATTTTGAAAAGTCTATGAATCAAACTATGATAAGCCGCTAATTTATGTGAAAAAGGGTGTAGTGATGTGTTATGAATTGTAATATCTGTATGAGATGGTTTATGAAAAATTGAAAATTCGTGTTTGTTGCTTTTTCTGGTAATAGTTAAATCTAAGTAATCTCCTCTCCTTAATCTGTTCAATGTAGGTACCTACTAATAGCTCTGAATGAATTGCTTATTGTTATTTAGTTTCTCTAAGAACCCCTCTGTTATATTCAATTTTCGTATAAATAGATTGTTTTGTAATACCATAGTTTAGTACGAGATGAAGTCAATGTTATGACGAAACGCGTTTACTCAATAGACTTTTATTTTAACCTGTGAAAAGTTAGTTTTTTTATTTCTTTATAAAGTTATGTTAATTTTTTATAAATTTCATATAAAATGCCCATTAATTCGAGAATTAATTTTGGCGATATGTGAATCAAGCCCAAATTCCGAGTTTGATCAAAGATTAAATAAACATAGTAAAACAATGGTTTATAAAAACAATTTACACATTTATTAAGTAAAATATGCATGACGCACGTTTCGGTAAAACTTCACTTTCTTTAGGTGCTATATGCAAACTAAATATATTTCTACGTTATATCGAATACATGAAATTAATAGATGACAAATTGTGTAGAAAGGGTAAATAGAAGGATGGTTACTAATAATTAGTAAATAGAAAAAACCTATTCTAAACTGCTAGTCAGATAGTTCGGTAATTTCAAAAATATTCTGAAGGGGGCTTGTACTATGTTCAATTTCTCTATTCTGTAGGAGACCTGAATGTTTGTATTTATTACTCTGTAATGATTCTAGAAAATTAAGTTTGACTCCCTTACTTTCAGCATTTAATATTTATAGTGAAAATTGAATGTGTGATTTTCTTAGATTAAATTGTTTGCATAAAGTGAATCCGATTTTTGATTAGCACAAAGGTACATTTGTGTTCTGAAATTCTGGTTTGAAAGCATCTGAAAGTTCTACCAATGTAAAACTTATCACAGTCACCACATTTGATTTTAGAAACTCCTGATTTTTTTTTGTTGTGAACTTTTGATTTATTATTTTTTATATGATTTCCTAACTTATTTGCGTTATGGTAACCAATGTGTATGTCAAACTTAGATGTGATTTGAGTTTTTTACTTGAATTTCTGATGAAAGTGAGGCTGTTATATTTGATATTATATTGATTGTTATATTTAATCAATAAATGTATAAATTGTTTTTATAAATTATTGTTTCAATGTGTTATTCATTAATTCATATCATGTATCGGCCTAATCAATCCAAAAGTTGAAGAAAATCATTATGTGAAGAATGATAAAAATGTTTTTCGTCAAAAAGAATTTATTTTCTAGACATTCCAAAATATTCATCTGTTTATTCGGCATTAATTGACAGATTCAAATGTAATAAAATAACTTCATTTTTACTATGTTATTAACTGAATTTATGCAATTTAAACCTGACGATTGTAGTCAGATGATCGTATAATATAATGTAAAACAGCTAATTATTGAAAAAGTTTCAGATTATATCATAATAAATACTGCTACATGTTTAATGAACGTACTGACCTCTGTTGATTCTGTTAAATTCAATATTTTCAACTGAACAGTTTTTACTTTTAAATTTCAGAAATATTGAATATTCTTCAATCTTCAAAAATAGCATGTGCTCACTGTTGATATTCATTATTAGCTCAATAATTCTAACTTTAACAAAGTAATAGAGTGTTCTTGGATTTTCTCATTGTGGATTTTCAGAAATGTGTCAAAATAATATTCTGGAATGTTTATTTGAAAAAATATCTTGGTATAAATAATATTATTTTCTATGAGTCAGTCATAAAAAAAATTTTGTTTCGTTATTTAATAGCAAATCTTTAACTCTAAAGAAGACATGTTATACGGGAGTTCTTTGGTATTTCTAGACACGCAGATGGCTCTCTGGAATTTCGCCATGAAAAAGATAATTTTTGGAAAAAAGAAGGAAAAAATAAAAACAGTAACATTTGCTAAAATAAAGCTGAATCAATGATAGTGCATGAAAGAGCTGCGTCGCAAAGATCGTATTTTCCCCTAATTTTCATTTTCGCTAATGTATAAATTCTTAACCCTTTAAATCAATTTGGAGTAGCTGTGGAGGAGAGCAAACGCCTAAAACTTCCGGAGAAACGTCTATAATAAAATGACTGTAGTTGAGGAGAAAAGATGAACCCCTTAAAAGGTACTTCCCTGGCATAAGCTCAATCCAAGTACCAAATTTTAACCTTCTTAGTCAATGTACAGAAGCTGTGTAGGTGCCCAAAATTTAAAAACCACGAAGAAATTTCAAAATACTGCCACAAAGCACTTCTCTAACATCAACTCAACAAAGGTGAAAATTTTCAACCCTCTATCTTAATTTAGAGGGTGTTTGGGGTTGCAAAAATTCTGCAAAAACCGGCTTGAATCTGTGAAGTTGTACAGTTCTAGTAGAAGGTATCTGAAAAAATCGAAATCAGCAAAGGATATAGATATCTCTATTTCATTGTGTATTCTACTGTAGAAAAATTTTAAATATATTTTAATAATATAATATTCAAGAAATTAATTGTGATTTGTTTGAAACTTATAAGTTTTTAAAAAATTATAGAAACTAGTGGAATGCTATAAATTATTCATAGAATAAAATAATATCTTGAAAAATATGGAAAAATTCAAATAAAAAAATTACACGAATAAAAAAATGTTATACACAAAGAAAAAAATTTTGCTACCGTATTTCCGAAGATGAAACAAATCAAAACATTTTTTCTACTTAGTTAATTATATTATAAAAATCCTCTATCACAATTTATAGAGTGTTTGGGGTTGCAAATGTTCTGCAAAAACCGGCTTGAATCTGTGATAGGTGAAGTAGTACAGTTCTAGTAGAAGGTATTTGAAAAAATCGAAATCAGTAAAGGATATAGATATCTCTATTTTATTTTGATTCTACTGTAAAAAAATTTTAAATTAATTTTCATAATATTTTCAAAACATTTATTGTGATTTGTTTGAAACATATATGTTTTTGAAAAATTATAGAAACTAGTGGAATGCTATGATATATTCATAGAATAAAAAAATATTCAAAAAAATCAAAAATATGGAAAATTCAAATAAAACAAATTACACGTGTGAAAAAATTTTATACACATAAAAAAAATTTTATTACCGTATATTCGGGAATGAAACAAATTGTAACATTTTTTCTATTTAATTAATTAAATTCTAAAAATTCATTCAGTCTATTTCTTAATGATGTTAGCTTATACAGTCTAAAAAGGACTTTTCATTCAATAATGTTTTAATAACGCAAAGAAACAAGTCGGTTTGAAATAATTCGCAGAGTCAGTAACCGAGCGTGTTAAATTAATGACTGGTTCTCGTATTATTCATGCATGTTTATCATAATTACTGTGAATCGCGACATATGTTTTTGTCAATGAAGGTTAGGGTTAATTTGGCCTCAATAGACTGTAATTAAAAATATTCTCCTAATGACCCGATATTAAATTAAGATCTTCCTAATTATGTACATAAAACGGACATTATTGTGCGTTTAATAACATAATTCTTAAGTCACAAAGGCCGCCTGATCGGAAAATATTTAAATATTTTCTATAATGTCTCTTTATTAATTTCCATATTTTATATTGATTATAGTGTTGGAAAAGAAAGGCATTTTAGAAGCCATTTGCATAATTATAGATTTAGCTGCTTCACTTTAGGGAGTATGTTGTACATTGAATTCGAATTCGATTTCGTATCACTGGGCAGTTTCACGACAAGATCCCAGTCGGCTATCATTATTATTATAAGTTATCGCTCTAGATCTTGAATTTCTTCACGGGTAATCGATTCAAAATTCTGTAGATTGTATCTGTCCGTTTATAGGCTGGAGGCTGTTTTTTCAATAAATTCGAAACGGTGGTATCGAATTTCGATTTGGTTCGGAATTACAGTGGCTTTTTTCCTAAGAAAAAATCGAAATTATGAAGTGAATGAACTGTTAAATACGTAAAAGGAAAATATTGAAGAATTAATTTTGGGCTCCTTATCAGACGTTATCATGCAGAAATCTGGAATCATATCCTGGAAATGAGAAAGAATAACGTAAAGGCCCCTACACACGAGTGTCGATTTTTAAATACATCAACGTGCATCCAAGAGTGTGCAACCAATAAGTTAATGTGGATGTAAAGAACGCACGTTTTTGAATGCGGAACCACGATGAATGTCGCGTTGATGTTTTCAGGAATCGCTTGAATTTTTGGATGCGCATTCCAACGAATGCATTCAAATCTTCATGTGTGGATGCAAATTACCGTGGAGTGTGCATTTTTAAAGCATATGAAATAATTTGTTACTGCAGTAGGTATTTAAAATAATAAGTTGAATATTTCTTCAATTTGTATAATATTCACTAAAAATGTTTGCAGATAGTTTCATCATTATGTCTGAGTGCAGAAAAATGTTCTGGGAATTTCTACAGGAATTTGTGGAGTTGTACAGGGACCTACCCTGCTTGTGGCAGACAAAATCAAAGCACTATTTAGACCAAAATAAAAAAAAATTAAGCATACAAAATATTGATAGAATGGCCAAATCATTCAACCAAATGCTATAAAAAGTACAGTTGTCGCTAAAATCAATAGTCTTCGTGGGGGGTTTCGGAGATAAAATGAAAAAGTTTTTATCTCGAAGAGAAGTGGTGAGGCTTTCGGAGATATTAAAGTAGTGAATTTTAAATCTTGGTAAATTCTTGAAGTAATTTCTGCAGTTATTGCCAATCTAATCATGTTGTCTTGAAGTTTTATTAATGGAATCACCATGTCCAATAGTTACGAATAGGTTTCTTCATCCATCTTCACGTAATTACGAGAGTCGTCTAGTTCTAACCTCCATTTTTCTAACAGGAGAATGTGTGAAAAATTTTATCGTTTTAGAAACCACATTCGGCTACGATTTTCATTTTACTTTTTCTTTGTGCACGCCACTGCCATCAGAGCTAAATATTCTTCCTGCTCAGACATCTTAGCACACTGGACAAAACTAAGGTTTTGTACGTACCTACGTGTGTACGCAATCAGGTTGCACGTTTTTGGTGCACGTCGATGTATTAAGACACGACGTCCGTGTGTAGTCCGCCATTGAGTGATATTCCTAATGTAAGAATCGGTAACACTTATAACAATTTTGAGGTCTGCTGTATTCGTATATACGTGTTGAAATATATTTTAAGAGGAAATTCCTTTGACGCTAACGGAATATTTTGTTTCAAAGCCGAAAAACTTCAATATGTGAATTGAAAACTATATATATATATATATATATATATATATATATATATATATATATATATATATATATCATGAATAAAAACAAAGCTTGAATTTACTATGTTTACTATCACAAAAATACTTTAAAAAATATAAAACAGTGCGATTGCAATTTCGGTCACTAGACCAGCATCAGGCAGATTGAGTTAATAACTGAATACATAATTATAGATATGCGCTTGCAGGTGGGAAAGAATTATTGTAGGTATCTAAATATACAAAAGGAACACTTTTCAAAATCGAGTGGATTTCCCAAATTGGCACAATAAAATGTTCTTAAAAAAATCATTATTGGTTGAATACACTGAATATAGGAGTATATATCAAGTTAATCTGGTCATTCAGCAAAATATATAGATATATTTTGCATTATGACTGATATATATATATATATATATATATATATATATATATATATATATGTATATATATATATATATATATATATATATATATATATATATATATATATATATATATATATCTATAAATATATATATATATATATATATATATATATAATATATATATATATTATATATATATTTATATATATATATATATATATATATATTTATATATTTATATATATATATATATATATATATATATATATATATATATATATACAGTGCTTTCATGATGAAAGGAACAAATTCATTAAAAAATTAGGTTTCTATTTCATGTTAAAATCCTCGGACAGGTCGATTAGTATTTTTATTTGGGCATTTTTCGCAATAAAAATTTTGTATACAGGGTGTCTCATTCAAGAGCTATGGCTTTGTCATTAGTTTTTTTAAAGGTAATACCCTGTATATTATTTCACTTTACAATTCTACGATAAATTCTTATCACTTTTTGTGAACATACCATATGCCTCAACTCGATGGATTGCCAGAAACGGAGATAGTGGGTAATGAGAGGTACGATATGAAAACACACAAATGTAATTACTAATTTAATTTTTACATATGTTCAATCTGTTGTCCGTTTACTTCGAGACATTTTTGAAGTCGATTCAATGTTTCCCGTTGCACATTTTCAATTACTTCTGGACTGATAAGTCTCATTTCCTGCCTGATTCTCTCTTTTAGATCATCAATATTATTTGGTCTATTCAAATAAACATTATACTTCAAATAACCCCATAAGAAAAAATCCAATGGGGTTATGTCCGGTGATCTTGGCGGCCACTCAATCGGACCTCTCCGTCCTATCCATCTGTTGGGAAAAGTTGCATCAAGAAATTGTCGAACAGCGATTGAATAGTGAGGAGGTGCCCCATCTTGTTGAAACCATATCTCGTTATTAGGTATGTCAGGATCTTGTGGGTTAGGAAACAAAACAGCTAAAGCCGGAATGAGTTCGAACTGGAGAAAGTTCAAGTAGTCCTCTCCGTTTAGTGTTCCTTCAAAAAAATAGGGACCAACTATACGATTTCGAACAATCGCTGCCCATGTATTAATTTTTTGAGGCCGCTGTGTGTGGCATTCTTGCATCCAATGAGGATTCTCGGTCGCCCAATACCTACAGTTTTGTCTGTTGACGTGGCCATTTAAAGTAAAGGTGGCTTCATCAGAAAAAAATTATGTTTGTAATGAAATTTAGATGTTGATTATGAATTTCAAGAATCTGCTCACAAAACTGTACTCTGCGGTCAAAATCGTCTTCTAATAATTCATGTACCAGCTTAATTTTATAGGGATGATACTTATTTACCTTAAGTATTTTATGCACGGACCCTACTGATACATTGAAATTATTGGAAATTGTAGTAATGGATGTATGAGGTTATCTTGGGTTTCTAGTAGAACGTTCAGCACTGTTTCTTCAGATACTCTCGGTGGTCTTCCTTTAGTTAAATCTCTAACGTGGCCGTATCTCCTGAATTTTGATTCAATTTTGCTGACTGTCGATCTAGTAATTGGCGGACGATCAGGATGATTTTCATTGAATAGATTGCAGACTTCTTCTTGTGAACGCACCCTATCTCCAAAACCAATCATCATAAGTACTTCAATACGTTCTCTCTCAAGTAATTGCATTTTCTTAAACAATGAAGTGTTGTAGTGCCTGGAGCGTTAAAAACGTGAAAACTGCGGACTATACAGCACCAGTGAATGAATTCAGATGGTACATGTGAAATTTCATTCTTCAGATTTAATGACAATGTTTACCTACATTTTTTTTTGTACTTTTAATCCACATTTTTAAATCTCCAGGTGCTCCACTATCTCCGTTATAATCTGGGAATCCATCAAGTTGAGGCATATGGTATGTTCACAAAAAGTGATAAGAATTTATCGTTGAAATTGTAAAGTGAAATAATATACAGGGTATTACTTTAAAAAACTAATGACAAAGCCATAGCTCTTGAATGAGACACCCTGTATACAAAATTTTTATTGCGAAAAATGCCCAAATAAAAATAATATCGACCTGTCTGAGGATTTTAACATGAAATAGAAACCTAATTTTTTAATGAATTTGTTCCTTTCATCATGAAAGCACTGTATATATATATATATATATATATATATATATATATATATATATATATATATAACTTTTTTCTAACTAGCTGTCCCACATCATCCATCTCAAGTTAAAACATATCTAGGTAATACAAAACAAATAATAATGCAAATCGAAATCTCCTTTAGAATTAAATCGCTTAATTTTGGAATTTGCAACAAAATTTCAAATCAAACGAAATAACCAGGTGTCGAGTTTTATCTGGAACATCTTGTATAAATGATATTTGCAGTTGCTTTTTTCTAATTGAACATTCGTTCACGGATGAAACTATTTATTTATTTTATTTATTCATTTAACAACAAGGAATACAAACAGGCTGTGTTGCCCAAAACAGTATTCGCTAAATTACAATCAAAAAAGATAAATAATGTAGGTAATTGACTTAGGAATTAAAATTTATAATTTGTTTTTTTATACAATTCTACAAAAGATAAGATAAGATAAATCCCTTTTCCAAAAATTTGCGTTTTAAGGTTTTTTTAATTACCTAACGGTCCTGAAGTAGAAAACATGTCAATCTCTAAACCAAAAGCATTTCCAGTTTGTAACATCCTACAAAGCGGGGAATTTTGTGTTAGTTCTCCTGAAGGGAACATAAAACGAATTTTGTAATCGTAACCGCGGATCTAGAATTATAGCGCAATCGAGTCTATTGGCATTTCAATGACTGAATATGATATAATCACGTTTTTCTTCCAAATTTCATACCTATACCTAATTGGTAATTGTTGAATACTTCATTGATATAACCTATTTAAAAGAATTATAATCCTGAGATTAATTTAAAGAAACAAAAATTATTTTCATGTTTAGATTTATGATTAGAAAGATTCGAAAAATCTAAGCTTTTGGGTGATATAATATCATCTTTTTTCTATTCAATATTTTCCCTATATTTTCTATAATTCCAACACCACCAGTTTCAGACATTTCTTAAGAATTAATTTATATGGATGATATGAAGGATTCTTTTTCTATAGGGTTGAATATGACGAACCTGATGATATACAATTACCGTAATTTAGGTCTGGGAGGCGTGTAATTTCAATGGAAGTGATGCGCGTTGTCACATCTTCAACACAGCCGAACAACCCCACTCGTTGGGACGTCGTGGAGGCGGGTTATAAGGGTGTATTCCAGACACACCCCTAACACGAAAACTACCTGACTGTTATGTTGAAGTAATACTTTACATTATAGGACCTGGGAAACGCGAACAACTTTTTGATTCGTCTCTCAGAGCATATCAATTCAACTGACTCAATTTTTCATTATCATGAACTAAAATACCATTTGAGAATTCTTAAACATATTAACTATTGGGATTCCTAAAGATAAATGGCCATAGAAAATAAAAGCCCATTTCAAGAAAATATATGAAGGTTTAGTAATATACAATTACAATATTTATGCAATTCAACTGAATAATAGTTCCTTAGTGCATACTCTCGAATAAGCAATCATATATATATATATATATATATATATATATATATATATATATATATATATATATATATATATATATATATATATATATGGTTTTCGGATTCTTCCTTGATTTCTTAGACCTTTTACATATATTTTCTTTTTGATTTGTTTTCTTGGGTAATTAAGTCTATTTACAACTGATGGTATATCTATATTTACATCCACAGAAATATGTTTAACGTTTCAGCAATCACTGTTGCCTTCATCAGAAAATTTGTTTGTTGTCATCCATAGCTTTCTTTCGTACACAAGAGTGGCAAATTCATTTAAAATTACATGTAATCAGATATAAAACTATATACTTTATCAAGATTTTTGATTTAGTTATTAATTCTTTTTTTTTTCTCCCGCTAAATGTCATTGGACAGACGTTTAATGCTGTCAATTGTCATTCTCTCAGATACGTCAAAGTAGTATATTACACATTCCGTGGTGTAAACCTGGGACCGTTAACACCACGGAATGTGTAATATACTACTTTGACGTATCTGAGAGAATGACAATTGACAGCATTAAACGTCTGTCCAATGACATTTAGCAGGAGATTGAATTGGGAAAAAAAAAGAGTTGATAATGAAATCAAAAAACTTCTATCTTGATAAAGTATATATTTTTGGAATTTTATTGTCTGAGTTATTTTAATGTCTTTGACACTGTTTATAAGTACTCTCCAATGTTGGGATAACCTCAATATTAGTAAGTAATGTTTTCTGTTTTACTATTTATGTATAATTAAACATGATTTTCAATGATTGCAGAAGCCCTGATGATGCATTAAATGAAAGCTTGGCGTAAATAAAAGAGTTCCCTGAGTCAATGAACCCTTATTTTCAACATAATATATATATATATATATATATATATATATATATATATATATATATATATATATATATATTTATATATATATTTATCAACTATTGTATGAATGATTTATATAATATATAATACTAGAAAATTAAAGTTACAAAGCAATATTAATTATCCGATTTTGTCGTTTATCTATCAGGTTACAAATGTAAATAGTTTATAGAAACAAATTA